>OLMO02000294.1:13730729-13744030 GCA_900291935.2 Cassiopea xamachana
GGGTTGTGAAGGTTGAGGCAATTTTTTGAGTTTGACTTGAATATTCATGAATAAAAGTTGGTGGTCGCTATTGCAGTCGGCTCCTGATCTTGTTGTTACATTTTTAACACTGCTTTTCCACTTTTGGTTTATGATAAAGTAATCAATTTGGTTGCAAGTTTTTGAATCTGGTGAAATCCAGGTGTACAGGTGACGAGGTTGATGTTCGAACATAGTGTTGGCAATCATCATGTTGTTGGCATTAAAGAATTCTATTAGTCTCTCTCCTCTTTCATTTTGATCACCTAGTCCAAAACTCCCACAGGTTCGATTTGGTATTGTCATCTTACCGACTTTGGCATTCATATCTCCCATGATTATTACCAGGTCCCGATTTGGAATTGTGTCAATGGTTTCTTGCAGGGAATCATAGAAACTGTCCAAATCTTCGTCAGGTGCTGTCCTGGTTGGTGCATAACACTGAACCAAAGTAATATTGTGAGGTTTTGCCTGGATTCTAACTTTTAAAATTCTGTCATTGATTGGGCTGTATCCAATTAAAGCTTTGGCTGCCTCTTTACCAAGAATAACAGCGACTCCTGGACTATAAGATTCTTCCTTACCAGAAAGATGACTAGCTGATTACCACTAGCTGTTTTAAAACTGCCACTCCCATTCCAGTTGGTCTCAGATATACCAAGAATTTGTATTTTGTAGTTACTCATTTCTTTGCAGATGATATTCAATTTACCTTATTCTTTCAGTTTCCTGACATTCCAAGTACCAATATTGAATTTGTTTCTAAGTTGGAGATATTTCCGGGTTCTTCCAGTAACGTGCTTATCATTGTCAGCCTGGTCACCCACTGAGCAACGCTCCCCTTGTTGACCCACGCAACGGGTGATGTGGTATGAGCTTCTGATTATATCACTTTTCATAAATGATGCAAAGGGTTGTCAGGAGCTAAGAAAATGCTGACTGAAGGCCCCCAATATTCTTCCACCTAACTTGGAGGGGAATCTCTGCCGTTGAACAGATTGATACCGAACTTCCGCCAGAAATAAAACCTAATGAATGTATAGGAGACTGTGTTCATCCTGTTTTTACTTGCTTGTGACTGCCCCTCGTTGGTTCGTTGATGCTCCACTGTTGCCTTATTTTACCTGCAGAGGACACGGAGCCAGAGATACACGCTGTCTGTTGACTAATTTCTGGCTGACTACACAAAACAAACTACACACACACATATATACAGAATGTTGCTACCAAACGAAACAATGGATAACGAGTTGTTGTTGAAAAGGTGACTGTTTGGATTTGCTTGGTGTTTGTGTCACAATCGAATAAATGAGAAAATGGCCTTGGCTACAATGTTTACGTTCACTACAAATGCACTTTGCCAGTTGCACCGTCTGTGCTATCAAGAGGCATCCACTACCCTGCTGCCAGTAGTTTCACTGTGACCCTGGTACGGGGAGCTTCTGAGGTACTACACCTTGCTCAAGGGTGCCACAGGGCTGCAGTTTAACATCTTACCCAGGACAAATTTGTGTATCAAGTCATGAAGAAATGTCTAGAATTCACTTATTAGTGATCTTTTGGATTTTTGCTAATGTTTAGAGACTGTAGAAGATCAAATGGAAACCAGGTTGATCACAACATAGTCCTTCCTATTCAATAAAAGGCTCACATAGATCCAAATTTACTGAATCACTTTACCACTCAATTTTACTTTGTTTATAATCAAAGTTAGGTCTAAATAAATTTTTTGAAAGATAATGAAATTGAGAAAACATTAGAATTTGAGTATAGCAACTCATTTAAAGAATATTTCAAATTGCTACTGTTTAGGTTATGGTGTGGACTTGGGGGTGTCACCAAAATATTCATGCAACTCATTAGCTAATTAGAACTTCTGTACACTTATTGTATATATTACCTGGTACACAACATTACCATAAGCACTGTAAAATTGCTTGTTAAAGTTAGCCAATGAATTTGGGTCTACCCCTCCTCCATAGAGAAAATTATTGAGCCTTGCCCATGAGAAAAATAATGAAAAAGACATTGATACTGTAACTTTTGACAAATCAAGTGATATTGACAGCATTAGAGCTGCAGAATGGCACAACTTCCCTCAATTTTTTTGAATATAACTATTTTGAGGTAGACGCTTGTATCAATTAATTTTAACACTTTTGCTTGCTCTCTAGTCTAGTTTTAACTATGCTCTACCCTTTCTACTTTGGTCTCTACAGCATAGATAATAGTCATAAGTTTGTGCTATGAAAGTAATCTTAAAGCCAAATGCTGCCAGAAATGCTATATGATTGGCTGAAATCCACAAAAGTGAGGCAAGTTCAAATCTGTCCTCCCACAACGATCATGAGCTGTGATGTTTTGCCGACGCAGTGCTACTTTCTAGGATAGTGTTTTAAGTTTGCAAGGAATCAATCAAACTATTTGCCGTCTTCAGTAGTGCTTAGACAACATTTTCTTGTTATTCTCACTTCACTTTACAGCTATGAATATTGTTAGAAGTCTTAAAAGTTGTCCTTTCAGCTAGTCACCTCTGGAACAAAAAATTGAATGTGAAGTTTCTAGACCCTGGTAAGCCAGCGAAACTTGGTACTTAAAGCACATTTGGCATAGTGGCTGCAGTCACTCTGGAAAAGTTTATTACTTTCCTTGCCTGCTGTTTGGAGATTGTCAACAAGGAAGCTTGGACCCAGTCTGGTATAAACAACTAGAAACATTTTACTGAGATGGTCAAGAAACATGTTGAATTTAGTTGTCATGTTGAGAATTGCTTGAAGGTGGCATTTTTTGGTAGAACTAGTATTATCGAGCAGCTAAGTAAAGCTTATAAAGGTTCCATTATTCAACATTTGAAAATACTGCCATATTCTGTCATGAATTATTGACTGCATGAAGTTCTGTAGTGTGTTTGAGCTAGCATCACGGGTCATTATGAAGCTCTTTTTTCAGAGAACCCAGGTGAATTCCTTGGCTTAGTTAACTTTGCAGCAGCTCTTGATTCTGTTGTAAATCAACACTTAAATCAGTTTAAGGTCACTTCTAAAGCTGTCCAGAATGAGTTGCTGGATATTTATAACTATTATGTTTAAAACTTTGCAGTGCACAATTCAGAAAGAGATAGAGCAAGCTAATTTTGTGGCAGTGATTGCTTGCAAAATATTGTGGTCTTTAGGTATATAGTGTCTGGAAAGGTTGCTAAGAGAATCTGTTCACTCTGTGGCTTACCAGAAAGTAATGCTGGGAATATATCTGCTATTGTAATCAGCTGTTTGAATAGTGTTCTTCCTGGTGCTCATGGCAAGCAAAATCTTGTTGCATAATGTTATGATGCTGCCTCAGTAATGAGTGGACAGCATAGATGTGTCCAGAGTATTGTAAAGGAAGCATAACCCAATGCGCATTATGTTTATTGCTACACCCACCAACTTAAGCTAGTTCTACAACAGGCTACTTCACAGATTGACAATGTAAGATTATTCTTTGCACACCAAAATGCATTTTCTGCTTTCTTCCTAACTCTGTAAAGAGAGTATCATTCCTTGATGATTGTCTTGCCATCAGAAGTCCTAGATCTTGCATACGAGGTGGAACTTTGAAAGTAGAATCGGTTCTACTGTTTTTAGGCATAAAGCTGACTTGAAGGAGTGTTTAAGGCAATAATAAATACCTGGAAAAGGGACAAAGCTAGTGTTCACGATGCAAGTGGCCTCCTCATTCGGCTTGAGAACAGGACCTTCGTACTCTATCTGAGATTTTCTACCAGCTGATGCTACTTTTAGATGTTCTGTATGCCCAGCTGCAAAAGCATCAAATCAGCAGAACCTTCATTCAGACATGCTTAGGAATTTTTGTGGTGTCAATCAACAATGTCAAAGAAAAAATCCCAGATATCTTTCACAATGACTCCTATGGTGTAAATGATGAGCCTCTGGCAAATAGGCCCAGGTGTGAGTGCTTTGATGCAGAAATTTAAATGATATTGGAAGAATTTTTGAATATTGTAGTATCACAATGTACCTCTAGGTTTGCAGTTACCAGACATCTTGTTACAGCTACTCTTTTTGAGTAGTTCATTTCCAAACTTTGAGAAAAGCTTCCCTACCAAGGCTGTAGAAAGTGTTGCAGCACATTCATTTTCTTGATGAAATGAAGCTTCATTCTAAGCTCTCTGTGATTTATCTTAGACCATAATTTAGACATGGCTGTGGAGCAGCTCCACTACTTATTGAAAGCAATTCAACTGAAGCTAACTTTGAAGCTTTGCTTTTATTAGAAGCCATTATTACTGCTCTAATGATATCCCATGAAACAGAGATGTTGCTGTTTGCTCAAGAATAGAAGAGCTAAATTTCTTTTCAAGTAGCCCAAGAGCCTTTTATGCATTTTGTTTAAATTGCAAACCAAGATACTATATTTGATAGTTTCTTCTTACATTGCTTAGACTCGCAGTAAAATGTTTTTGGAGAAACTATATAATTCTAGACATACATTATTTAATGTCCATGGAGTTAATACTTTCAGGTCCAAAAATAGGATGACAAGAAATGATCTGCCTGGATTGATTATTTCTCTAAATAGTAGAAGAGAAAATACTAATTTTTTGATATTAGTTTTTTGATGGTATTTTCACAGATTGAAGCAGTAAAGTCTTATCTTTTTTGTGAGAAGCATTTTTCCCACAAAAATCATTTTTCTTATTACACTCTTTTTTGTGAGAAGCATGCCCATAAGAAACTTCGGGCTGAAATTTGGTAAAAATTAAGAAACTGGCAGGCTGAGTTCCAAATAGTAACTGTAGAGAATTGAAGTTTTTAGTTTTATAAGAAATTCACTTGCAAAAACAGGTAACTGTTTTTGCAATTGAATTTTTTGTAAAACTAAAAAGTAAATTGAATTAGCATCCATTGCATGCCTCCTTTGCTTGTATCACAGTTGCCTAATCTTGGTTGTTTTTATCATCTTTAAATTTAAGAAACATTTCAGGTTGTATTTGACAAGATATTGAAAAACTTTCAGGCTGAAGCCAGGTAATTTGTTTCTTATTTGAAAAGAAAAGTGCATTTTACTATCCGGAGGTAAGGCTATGTAATGTCAAATTTTGGGTGTGTTCCCCAAAGATATTTTCAACCACGCCCAGTTTATCATAGCTTCCCCTCCCTCAACAAAACTTCACATGAGATGGCACAAGTTACAATTGCAGAAATACGAAAGGAAAAGAGGTAAAGATGGCATGTCAGTTAATGATTCCTGCAATTTTAATCTACCGCTTGAATAATATCCTCCTTCCCTGACCCTACCAATTGACAGGACTAATTGATCATTTCAGGGTGCTTCCCATGAAGCAGTCCAACACAATCAGCCAATGTGCATCTAGTGGTTTTATGAAAAGCTTTCGTGAACCTTTTGCAGATTAATTGCCTGAAGTATCTATTTGTGCAATGTCTCAAAGATGCATTGATATGTGATAAGGACCACCCAGAGGGGGCAGGGGCAATATGCCTCGGACCTTAGAGTGTACCCCCAAAGGTTTGCAGGATTTTATAACTGTGTTTTAAACATTCTCACTTTGATTGTGCTTCATGTGTTTTGGCCACACAGAGTATTGAGAAAGAAGTAAGAAGATCTTTTAGGAGCCCAGAGTTTTTCAACGTGTATATTAATGGTGACGTCATCAGTCAGACCCTCTTCATTTAAAATGAAGAATTATATAAAAGTGTTGATGAAGAATTCAAAGAACAATGCAAGTTCATGTTGGAATGATTAATCTTGATAAACAGTTTTCCATTTGCCCATATGCGAGTTGTTAATTAAAAACAAACATTAGGATGATACCACTTTTGGACTAAAAAGTATTTCGGACAAGTGAACTTTCAGCGTACTTTTGCCTGAAAGTTTGATCGTCCAAAAGATTTTGTCTTTAATGTAGTCTCTGAACAGCAAACACTTTCGTTGCAAACACGTGGGAATGCTTATATTCCATCAATCATTAGTCATGTTTACAGTATGATTGCAAAGCATTTGGGTCACAAGATTTAGTCAAAGTATTTGAATCAAAGCATTTGATCCACATTAACTTGGCGGTCAGGTCAGTTTTAGAATTAACATACATCAGGCCTTGTCATTGGCACGCATGAGTAATTGTCTGAGTGCGATCGCACTGCTAAGAAAATCTTTACATACGTACACTTAGATAGAATCAAGTAACAAAGAAGAGCAATTTAAGGTGCAGCAAAGATAAAATTTTACCAAGCAAATTTGTTCAAACAAGAAGACAACCTTAGTTTGAACGATAGATGTAAACAGTTGTTCATAGTTGGAGTAAACGCTGCTCCTGCGGAGTTTGACATCACTGAAAAATTTTCAAGAACACCTATTTGTGAGGATGATCAGTCGCACGCGAAACCTTTTTCACAAGTGCATGACATGATAAGTGAATGACAGAGCATGAACGGCAAGGCCTGATACATACATTTTTTGACTCATTTGTTTGAAAAACCTTCAGTTATTTGACAAGAATTGCAAATCTGTTCTTACTTGCATATTTCCTACTTAACTCATTGAGATCTGCATTAATGTATATATCACGCTTTGAAAGCATTCAACTACTGATAGCTCTATTGCCTTGCTATCAACCTACTTAATTCATTATGCTTATTAGATGAAGATTTCCTTACTAATTTCCTTTTATGCCGCTATTATTTTCCAGTCACTTTCTCAGATCAGATAGTATGAACACATCAAATGACTGCTAAGCATTTTTTGTCACTGATCAATACATCATGTTACACAAAATGGCTCCAATTCAACTTGTAGCCAATTTGAGTTCAATTTTTCTCAGGAGATCCAAAATGCATTTATGCAGTATGGATGTGCTGAGAGAAAATTTCCAGATTGCTAAATGTGTCTGGTTGATTGCTAAGTTTGCCTGGTTGATTGCTAAATTTGCCTGGCATCAAGCTTCGTTTGTTTTGCCCACTGCTCATCATTAGCCAATCACATTAGCAATGGCATGCAATCTACCCGTTGCGCTATTTTAAGTGCTGAAACAAGCTCTCTGGTTGCACAGGCACCTTTCTAGTGAAAGTGGAGAGCTAAACGTAGTCTCCTGAAGGAGTGTTTCCTCAGTTATCTTGAATGAATACTTAACTTACATCAGGTCTATCCTGGACCCTACAGTGATACATTTTGGATTATTTGGAAAGTGTAGTTTTGAAGGTGGACTGTTGTGTATCCTATCCTGAATTGAGTAAGCCTGCTATAAATCTTCAGACGCTTAAAGCCATAATGCTAGCGTCAGCAGCTCGCTATCAGTTTAAGATCAATAAGAGAATAGAGGGCGTTTGAACTGTTAAGACAACATCCAGACAAACGTATCAAAGTAGAAAGATGAAGTTCCAATTTGATTACATTACAACAAATTTCCATGTTGATGATCAGTCTACAGAAGTTGTGTTTTAACCTGGACTGTTGGCCTGTTGAGACAGGTTACAGAGTGAAATAGTTGGTCTGCGAGTAGGCCAGAGGAAAACAAATAGTATTTATGTACTTGCATAAATATTGAAGATCATGTCGACGCATTTTCTTGACGATTAAGATAGCTTTGCAAAACACTTGCTGTCGTTGAAACGTTGTGTAAACTACAACGGATCCTTTTACTTAGGAATGACGAGGGACAGAAACACCATTTCAGATCCGGCGGTAGAATACTCGCCACAAAGAGTTTACCATTTAATGTAGTTTCGAGGATGATATAATGAAAATGGAAAAATGATGCCGTCTCTTGTGAACTAGAATCTGTTGAACACTTTGTGGTCTCAATTTACAATTTGCACCAATGTTTAGTAATGATCTGAAATTATCGCAAAGATAGAACGTTGTAGCCAAAAACACTCATGATTATTAAAGATTTCATTCCTAGTTTCATTGTTATGAAGTTATGACCACTGCTTCTTCTGGGTAGCTATTTAATTTTGCAAAGGCTGTTGTAAGGAAAGGAGATTATAGTACTCATGAAATGCCACGTGTTGTCTGAAAAGTTGTTCCTATGAAGTGTTAACTTTAAGTACTTCTTTTCGCTTCTGCTACTTTACTGCGCCGCTGTAATGTAGACATGTCTGTTAATGTCCATATCCACCAGGGTTCTCGTGCCTCCTTGACATCTTTAGAGGAAGATAATATCGTTAGAAATCCTTAATTTGTATTAAATTTATCAAAGTATTCTTAAGCCTCCTTAAAAATATATTGTTTGAAGCAATCATAATATTTTTGTAGAGGGGAATTTAATATGAAGGAGTTCATGCCAGTAGATTGAAAAAAGTTTATTTGGGAAAATCCGATGTGTATCATTTTGCTCTAAGAAATAGTTTGATTCATCTTATGTTTTGTTGATATGGAATGGCTAGTAACATGGAAACCTTAGCCTCATTACTTAACATGGTTTTTTGTTGTGATTAAGCTAAATTCTCCTTAGAACTTACTTAAAAAGATCCCTTTATTCACCTTAAATCCTTATTTTGTTATGTAAAATAGTATGGGAACCTTCATCTGGATTGAAAGATAACTAGCATCATTTTGGAATATCCTTTTTCATGCAGAACAAAACATTGCCCTACGACAGTTTTAACTTACTGTGGTATTCATGTATCAATTTGTTTTGTAGTTGATATTTCCTTTCCTGGATCTGGAATGCAAGTATTATGACCTGGGTTTGCCGTACAGAGATGAAACGAATGATCAAATTACAGTAGATGCTGCTGAGGCCATTAAGGAATACAATGTTGGAGTCAAATGTGCTACAATTACTCCAGATGAGGCAAGGGTTAAAGAATTCAACTTAAAAAAAATGTGGCGTAGTCCTAATGGAACGCTGAGGAATATTATAGGTGGTACTGTGTTTAGAGAGCCAATTATTTGCAAGACGATCCCACGCTTAGTCCCTGGTTGGGAAATGCCGATTGTTATTGGACGTCATGCATTTGGTGACCAGGTGAGCGAAACATACTTCAGTTCTTGTCATAATGCAAGCTTGAGGCATTATTCCAGAAGTTAGAGTTAAGTTCTACTTCAAAAGAGCTTCTGAGTTGGATTCACACCGAATTGATGTCTCCGTTCTTGTTTTTCCACTTTCAATTGTAATTAGCTCGAGTGGAAGCATCTTGCTTCTGTTTAGTTTTGTATGTAATGTTGGAGAAAATCCCTGAAGTTATCACACTAAGGTCCTCAACAGAAGAAAAAACATTGAAATAAGAATTAAGCGTACTGATGTTAGACTTGATAAGTTTTCGTAATCTGGAAAGGAAGAGGAAAGCAAGACATTCCATGGAGTACAAGTTGTGATGAATGATGACTTGTAAAATATAGTTTATTGAGTAGGTAGTAAAGTGTGGAAAGGTGTGAGTGGAAATATGATGTTTTTTGTGGATCAGGTGTAATATTCCGTATTTCTTTGGAGCACTCTTCATTTATGTGTCTATAAAAGATAAGAAGTCAAGAGGCTGCAAAATGGGAAACATTCATAAGGTTTGCATTGTTGATGGGGTGGATGCCTTTAGACTTAGAGGTGGCAAGAAGACATGGAAACACCACCCAAAACATGTGAGTGCTCAAAAAATGACAAATTTTGGACTAGTACATAGGCTGTAGATGGAATACCTATTATTTTCACACCCTTTTTAAAAGAGTTATGAAACTCGATTAATATCTGGCTTGTTGTTCCCCACTGGCTACATTCATTTGTTATTGATTTTTGTGCTACATATTTTTTCTATGTGCCTTCGTTGTGATGTCCTGTTTTTTCAGATCTCAGGAACATCTTCCTGTTTTGCAATCTCCTTGTCCCATTCATTGTCATTTTGATTTGTAAATTGATAGCCAATTCAGAAAATATTAAATAGTCATTGTAAAGGAGCTAGTTTTGCTCTTTCTTTTTATTTTCGTATTTTTTTTGTAGTATAGAGCAACAGACCTGGTTGTCAGTGGACCTGGAAATTTCAGTCTTACATTCACTCCAGCTGATGGTGGAAACAGCACTTCTGTCAGTGTGTTTGACTTCAAAGAGTGTGGTGGTGTAATTCTTGGCATGTACAATACTGATCAGGTTAGATCTTATGTATATGAAAATAATTTATGACGTAGTTATTGAAGTCATTATAATGCATGTTTAGGATACTATTTTTAGACGTGATGTTAGTCACTCGTCAATAAATAAGTCGTAAGCATAACTAAGAAGGAATTTTTGTAAGAAGGACATTTGCTATTCGAAATAGTTAAAAGCTCACAACAACGAGAGAATAGGACCGCACACTTGCCCTGCGTATGCACGCGCATTGCCTTCCTTATTCACGCGCATAACAAATATTGTTCAAATCCACTTGGGACTCCCTAGCAATTGTTGTTCAATGCATCTGTTTTTATAAATTCCCACTATAAAGATTTCTTTCTCTGTCCCAATGAATGTGAATAGTTTCGTAGAAATAGCTATTTTCAATTGCCAAGAGACTGGAGAATTCTTTGTGCACAAATCGCTTGTTGTGAAGGACATTGAGAATACGATTGTTCATGCTCAGGCCTGAATAATATTTCTTGACAGTGCTGCCTCATATTGGAAACGGTATATCTGGCAATACCAAATTGCTGCCTCATTCAGGGGAAAGGTTGACCGCAGTCCCTAGCTGCCCCTACGCGTTACAAGGTCAGAAAGTGTGATGAGTTCATAGTGATGATGTCTACGCTTAGCTCATACTGCAGGTTTGTGAACAGAGTAAATTGGAATTCTGAAAATAGTAAATTAGGATTCCAAACCTGAAAAAGTCTTAAGTTTGAATTGATTTGGCCCAGATTCGGGGTCTGAAAACAAATTTGATTATTAGTTCAACTTTGGCAAAAGTTTGGTAAACTTTGCGGTAACTCGACAGAGTTTTTGATTAATTTCTAGCACCATGTTATAGTTGCAATGGATTGAATGATATAAATATATGTCAAAATCGTACTATTATTATTTTTATTAAAGATGCATATCTTTCCTGGCCAGTGGCGTAGCGGGAATTTTTCGACCGGGTATACTATCATAGGGTTTGGCTGGGTGTGGCCATTTAATATCCTATGCTTTTAATACCATAACTTGAATATTTAGTAAAAACGAATCTCCTAGCCTGTCTTCATCAGGTTGTTCTACGGATAATAGCTGCGTTTTTAGCTTCTTTCTGACCGTAACATCTGATTTTTGTTACATAATAATAAAAATAATACGAATAGTAATAAAACCAACACCGAGCGCAATGCTAAGCGAAAGGAAACTAACTATTGACCTTGTCTAGAACATTCTGCATGAACATACCGTAAAGTAATTGTAAATGTATGCAACCACTCCCTTCATGGGACGTAGCTACCGGGTGGCACAAAGGGGCACGCGCCCCCACTTTTTTGCAGATTGTATAGAAAGTGCTCCTTTTCAGATTACATAGTGCACTTTTTGCATGTGAAGGTGCCTCTGAATGCATGTGCCCCCCACTTTTTGAATGTGTCCTACGCACCTGGCTCCCTTGTTATTTTTGGTCAAGCTTTGGAGTCCTTTTAATCTAAATGTGTGAAGAGCTAGGCATTGGGAGACCCAGCCTTAACTACATCGCATGTAAATGTCCAAAATAAACCAGCTTTACAAGGATGTGTGATATTAGTGCAAGGCTTTGGCCTCGCCTTATCAATAATCCCCTTTTTCCAGCAAATGATAACGTTGAAAATATTTTTGAGTCAAGGATTTGACAACTGCTGATTCCACCATAGGTTACTAAGTTATCAGCATCCAGCAAATCAGAAATAGGGCCTGTAGAAACGAAGCCTAAAAGGTTTTTGAGGCCTTGATCGAAGATCACTCTTTGCAATAGCAACTAGGCAATAGCAGAGAATGACTAATAACTTTGGGTTTTGACATGAGAACTTAACATCATATGATTCTGCATGCCTTTGGGTTTTGCTACTAATCTAGCAGCTCGTAAACAGAAAAAGACCTAAACCAAGGTGCTTACTTGTGTTTTTGAAAATATAGGGGAAACATTTGACGTATAGTGTATTATCATTCATGAAATTAAAAACATTAAGACTATAGGTTCTAATCCACGCAAAATGAAACATTGACAAAACTTGGCCTACGTGCGACTGAAGGTGTACGTGATGCTTACTTTTCACTGTTCTTTTTGCTCCTGTAACCACGTGACTTAATTTACCTCTAAACATAATTTGCTTGCTGAAAGTTCAATATTTCAAATCTCCTACTAATTTTTCATGCGACCTATTTGCTTCGTTTTCTATAACAACACCACTCCAACTGCAAGTACTCAAACTCATTAGTTATTAGCCTCAATGCCAACTTTGACCAGTATGAGACTGTATGCAGGCCGACTTTCCGTGTATTTTGTCATTGTTTTTGCTCATTAAGGAAATATTTATTCATAAACTGGAGCATTTTGATTGGTCGAAACAACATTTTGGGTACTCACTGCGTATTCATGATGAAGTTCTGTTTTAACATGACGTTGTTGTCGGTCCTTCGTATCATCTTCGCAAATCTGCTTGCTTCGAAACGATTCCCATCTGTATATCTACAAATTTTGAATGTTTAGGCAGGTAAACGCGTTGAAAATGATTTAAATTTGCAATTTGAATAAGCATTTGAGAAAAAGTAGCGCTATCGCAACATAATGCAGATTATTATTGTCTCTGGAAATTGCATGGTCTTCACTGAATGCCTTGAATACCATAACGGTACGCCACTGTTCCTGCCTAGCAAGCTGCTTTCTTTGCCTGTTTTCAATTTCGCTTTGAAGGGATTTTTGCGAAAGCAAATTTTTGGAAGAAAATAAATATAATGCTCATTATACTGTAGCCCGAATATTGGCTAAAGATGACGTGTGAAAAGATGAACTGCACCAAATTTCTACCTGACACTATATTTTCCATAACAAAAGGAATGAGCGGTGATATAAAATACGGGATTCCATGGTTAAGATGCGTATAAGCAGCCAATGTGTTTTGTCAGGTCCATAGATAGTTGAGAAGCATGACAAGTATACCATGCTTTAGCACGTCATTGAGACTATACATGAAAGTAATGTGTTTTGTCAAGTCCATAGATAGTTGAGAAGCATGACAAGTATACCATGCTTTAGCACGTCATTGAGACTATACATGAAAGTAATGTGTTTTGTCAGGTCCATAGATAGTTCAGAAGCATGACAAGTATGCCATGCTTTAGCACTTCATTGAGACTATACATGAAAGTAATGTGT
>OLMO02000294.1:13744130-13762763 GCA_900291935.2 Cassiopea xamachana
TTTGTCAGGTCCATAGATAGTTGAGAAGCATGACAAGTATACCATGCTTTAGCACGTCATTGAGACTATACATGAAAGTAATGTGTTTTGTCAGGTCCATAGATAGTTGAGAAGCATGACAAGTATGCCATGCTTTAGCACGTCATTGAGACTATACATGAAAGTAATGTGTTTAGTCAGGTCCATAGATAGTTGAGAAGCATGACAAGTATGCCATGCTTTAGCACGTCATTGAGACTATACATGAAAGTAATGTGTTTAGTCAGGTCCATAGATAGTTGAGAAGCATGACAAGTATGCCATGCTTTAGCACTTCATTGAGACTATACATGAAAGTAATATGTTTTGTCAGGTCCATAGATAGTTGAGAAGCATGACAAGCTGTGGTGATTTCTAAGAATTTTAACAAGGGGGGGCTCTAGGATCAGCCACGCCCATAGTTTGGGTATGGCCCAGGTACAACCACGCCCATATGTTCAAAGATGAAAACATGATAATTTAGTTTAATACTGATATAGTGTAATCAACAATAAGAGATGCGTCAATAATCATATAGTAGTGTACAATAGCATCATATACTTTTGAAGCAAGGCCAATAAACTCTGAAAAGTTAAGGCAATGCAAGAATTCTAGGGGGGCTGAGCTCTCTTTTGTATTGTCCTAACATTCCAAGTATCAATTCGCATATGCTTTTTTCCATATCTTCCATTTAGTTCTAAGTTCTGTGCAGAGCCAATATTGTTTCCCACAAATTTGCACTCTGGTGGGATCAGTCCAACCGTCCCCGTGAGATTTATAAAACCCCCATTTACGCGGGACTGAGGACCATCCATTAAACCGTTTGCCATAGAGCTAACAAGGGGTAATAATCAGGATGGTTTTTATCGAGACACCATCTCTAGAAGACTTGCTTACCAAAGCTAAAGAGCACCTTCTACCCATGGTTATTTACCCATAAGTGGGACCCTTACTGGTGCTATCACCCCGGGTCAGGATGAACCAAGGAACAATGGTAAGTAAGAGGTGGTTCCAATATCCTCAAAACCTCAGCACTCCCGAGCTTTTGTTGTCTATTGCTTTATGACCATTCTAGCAGTCTCCCGAATTCCGACCCCCCCTTTTTGACTCCCCGTTTATCAAATTTTGGAAGTTTTTGCGTACCCCCAGTTTATTGGGACCCACCCCGTTTATTTCTGTAAATATAAGTAGTTCTTCATCATCATGAACTGTTCTGATCGTTCATCTTCTAACTGCTGAACTGCAGATCCAGGGGGGTCTAAGCAATGAGTGTCCTTCCCACAAAATGAGGTGGCCATAAGATAAATAATGGTAGAAACCAAAGAAATTGTAATTGAACATTGATATGGGTAGCCCAACTGTGATAAGAAGAGCATAGCGTAGTGGAACAGAAGTCAAAGAATAATTGGGGTAAGATCCTGCTGTGCCAAATGACAGCTAAACAATTGTCTAAGTAATTACCGGTGCTATGAATGGTAGAAGTCAGATTTGACTAGTGGAATTTAGTGTTTTCTTAGAAGTGCTACATATAATCCTTTATTATTGTGTGTTATGATCATCCAAATATCTTTGTATTGATAGAGTGCTTATTTCAGTGTATAGCATCTCATCTATCTCATTCTTCTAGTCAATCAAGGATTTTGCCCATAGCTGTTTCAATTATGCATTATCAAAACAATGGCCATTGTACATGAGCACAAAGAATACAATTCTGAAAAGATATGATGGAAGATTTAAAGACATCTTTCAAGAGATTTATGAACAGTAAGTAAATTTGTCATTTGCACAATTTGACTTTGTCCAATTGTGCAACATGGGGCTCCTGTATACGTTCTTAAATTTGAAGAAACGAATTCATTTAGAATCACTAGAATATATATTATAGCTAGTTGCAATCTCTTTTCTGTTGCAACACATGGAAAAATTGTTTGCCTAAAGTTTTGTGCTTGATTCATAGTGGCTTTTTTTACTTGTTGCCCATCAGATTATATGTTTTGTTTTAGTGTGTTAAATTTGTGTTCTGAAAAAGACACTGCTATCAACGGTACTATAAAAGCAGGAATAATTTCTTTATTTACCCGAAATGATTCTTTTCATATTTTGATACTTATTATTCAAAAGTCTCATTTCCGGGTCTGAAAATGTGACTCTGGAATGGTAAGTCGATCTAATGTAGAATGTTGCTAGTTTGGATGAATCCTTGGCTGACTTTAGTTGGAGAGTGCAATAAGGGCTCTGTATCATCATTGTCTTGCTTTTTTGAAAGCTCGTTTTTGCTGTTTTATTATCACATTGTCTCAACTTTGCATTCAGATTGAGGCTTACTTTTTTCGGGACTTCCTTATTACGTAGGTGTGTCGTTTAGTGATGACCACGCCCCTTAAGAGTATTGATGACCACGCCCCTTCAGAGTAGTGATGAGGGTTTGCATTTGAAGCAACTGAAAACTGTTAAAGTTCTTTATTATATGTAGTTAAGTAGTTTCAGTGGCTTTTCAGGTCTCTTGTTAGCTTCGTCCTCTAGAATGATAATAAGAAGTACTTGCTGAGGAACCTGAGCAACTATTTCAGATTGTTAGCGTGCAATCTCCGTTTAATCTGCATTGTGCTTTAGCCTCCTATCACGCATTGACTGTTGTCCTATTCTAGGAGCTACAAATCAAAGTTTGAGGCCTTGCAAATATGGTATGAGCATCGGCTAATTGATGATATGGTAATTGTTAAATTGTATCTTCTGCAATAGGTTCTTAATAGTATTTATCTTTGCAGTTCCTCTAAGTGATTAAGATTGCAGTTAAATATTGATATTGCAATAGAGAAATTTTGCCATTTTAGCCAATTACATCATACAGCAATAGCTATTTTGAGAAAATTTTTACCAATCCTCATATCCAATAGCTTGAAAATCGAATCATAAATGACTTGTGAACCACGTTAACACATTGACGTCTTGCCTTTGACAGGTTACCAGAATCTTGAAGCAACTCTATATATGCCTTTGAGTGACTTTTCTTTTTGAGTATTTGAGAGACAACTCAGTATTTTCTCTATAATGTTAGCAGTGCAAATGCTTGTTACAATGGACTATAAATTACTGTAGAATTCTTTCTACAGCACGAAAATGCGGCAAAATTCTTTGACAAACTTGAAAGCTTTTTTGTCCGACACTCATCAGAGTATGAAAACGTCAGATAGTGACCTAAAGGTTAACCGAAATATATATCTAGATGCAGTTAATATGAGAGGATGCGTCTAATTGGCCCCAAGAGGGGCCAATTAGGACCTATTAACAATTGTTTACTTGAAGAATCCCTATGAGAAAACGAACTCTTTTGTCTACAAAAGACAAGTGAAAAGACGATCTTGCTTGCCCAATGATCCCAAAATTGTCGATAACCTTGCTCAAATAATCTTCTGTAACCTCCTGATTCATCCAGTTAGTTCCTTCGAAGTTCATGACTACATGGCCACCATATTTAACAAGATCTGGCATAGTTCGTTTTCGAGGAAGCAAAATGTAGGGTTTCAGTTAAGTTCCATCTCCTTTCGCGGAAAGCATGACAGTGATCCGAGTTTTGCTATGACCAGTTGATCGCATGGCAACTTCTTTCGAACCCTTAGGAGCAAGAGTAGAATTAGATAACACGTCATACCCTATTGCCGTTTCGCTATGATACAGTTTTCAGGGTACTTAAAACGTTCTTGCAAGGACCTGAGATAAATGAAAAATTTCAGAATCTTTTCGATGTAATCAGCCGGTGGTTTCTGGCACATAGTGGTTGATCATAGCAAAACAAGTCCATTACCATCAAGAAGCCTAGTCATCCAGCCTTTGGATGCAACAAATTGTCCTTCATCGTCAGTACCAGTTCCTTCAGACAGATTCAGATAACTTTCTCGAGCTTTATGTCGTAACCTTCCTTGGGTAGCAAGCAACTTTTTCTGTCGCATTTCCTTAAGAAAACTGCAACACACCTTCCTCTACTTCATCGCTTTTTATTTTACTTGCATTTCCCCCCAAACGAAAACGTTTTTTGGGTTTCTGGATGTCAATAAGTTATGCTTCTTGTTTCTTCCACTCTTGAACTGACTTGCGGTGAATACCAAATTTCGTAGCAGCACCGTTCACAGAATTTATCTTCGCATATACGACAACATCTTGCTGGAATTTCAAACTATTTTTTATGCTTCAATTTTAAGTGTTCTGTCGAACCTTCATCCATTTCTTCACAATTCTGAGTTATCATGCAAAGTCAGTACACGGCATTCGAAACGTAACATTGGACATTGGAAACAAGGATTTGAACATTTAAGTCAGTGAATATATTAGTTTAAATATAATTTGTACTGCAATCCCGCATTCGGGATTACTAGGGGGGGGGCGGCATTATTCTTTCAAGCTATGAAGTGAAGGCGGGATTACTAGAGAGGCGGGAATATAAGAGGAGCGGGAATATTAGAGTAAATACGGTATTAAGACGTAAGGATGAAAAGCACCGAAAGGCAGCTTTCTATCATCCCTTAACCTACTTGTTACCTTGTTCTCTTGTCATCACTGATTAATGTATTCGCTGTCCTGGATTACTGAGTTTCTATTTCATTTATTACGCTCACGATTTCTAGCTCCATCAAAAAATATACCATGTCTATCATTCTGTGAATAAGCAGAAGTTGTAGTAAGCGCATTTAACTTTTAACTTCATGCTCGTTTTTATAAGACTTTTTTTCGACTGTATTTAATTGAAACTTAGACATTCTCTATCAAATTTTTGCTGAATAGTTAAATACCATGCGATTTAAGTGCAGTGTATGAAACAGGCCTAGCTCTCAAAAAATGATGGTGCAAACTTATGTTCAGGTCTTACAGGTCTTCAGGTCTTATTTTTAGTGTGTTTAGGTGTCATCCAAAAAGTACGTAATGATTTCTAAAAGTACTCAACTAAACAAAGACTTGAAAACCCTATGGTGTTGAACTCTTGCAATATGTGGCTGAAAAACTGTGGCTGGTAAAAACTTCTAGATTTGTTGACCGCGTCTTAGCTTTCTTCACTTACGTCTTCATTTAGAAGCCTGAAGTTTATCATATCGATAGAACCGTAAGTTTGTGAGAAACATATTGCCATTTTGTATGCCAATGCGGGATAAATGGACGCTAATAATTGCATCCCTAGTAAATTGATCATCAAGTCAGTCATCAGCAATCAAAATTATTGGTAGGTGTTAGCAGGAATGTTAGGTAGACGCCCTGGAATTCGCAAATTCTCTACTTACACCCTAAAATTGTGAGATTGTTTTCACCATTTTTATTTTTTGTTAGGTTGCATATGCTTTGAAATCAGGTGGTGGATTTGTTTGGGCCTGTAAGAACTATGACGGTGATGTACAATCAGATACTTTGGCCCAAGGCTTTGGGTCACTTGGCCTAATGTCAAGTGTCTTGATATCGCCTGATGGAAAGACTGTTGAATCAGAAGCCGCACACGGCACAGTGACTCGTCATTTCCGAGAGCATCAAAAGGTATTATGTGTGTGACAAATAGCTAAGTAGTACAATGCTTCTTATTCTCTTAAAAAAAGACCAGTATCCACTTTCATAGTCAATATATGCAGTTGCTGTGAATATGTGTCACAATCGTTATCTCCCAAATTACAATCTAGTTAGTGCTTTCTCATTTCATTGCTGTCTGATATTGATAAAGCTTTAGATTTGCTGTAATAATAAGCCATTGAATCTCATGTGTACTTAACAATTCTATAAGCATTGTTAACCTTTGTCTTGATGCATTTCCCTAGGGTAGAGAAACAAGCACTAATCCAATTGCTAGCATATATGCATGGACTCGAGGCTTACTTCACAGGGCAAAATTAGATGGAAACAAGGAACTTGCTGTGTAAGTTGTTCAAGGTTTATGATTTTTTATGATTTATGATTTTTTGATGAAATAGAGTCATAACTGCAATAACAGTCAGTGCTAGGATGCTGAATCTTGTTTGCAGAATTTCAAAGATATGCCATTCAGATATTTGATTGTGGAAAAAGGACTATTATAATGGTTACAATTATTCATAACCAAAAGCACGTCCTGCATGTTTGATGCAATTATAACAAAATCCTTTGGTACAATCCACAGGATACATTGTAAACTATGATGTGGAAATTGATAGCAAAATTCTGATGCATCTCAAGTTTTTTTCAAATTAGTAGTGGCGATATACTTTGTATGAAAGTGATTGCAATATATAGCTGAATAAGAACATAGCGAAGTGGATGTCAATTTTCCACTCTTTATCAGTACTAGAAATAAGAATGACCTGATCTCTTAGCGTCATTCATCATTTACCTCCTCTAATTCTGTTTGTAAGCTGATGCAGCTCTTCCTTTTGTTTTTGGTGAAATCCACATCTTGAAAAGACTATTGTGTGTGTAGAGAACACCTAATATTTTAAACTGTACAGTTTTATGATTTCTAAAGCTTTGTGTTCTCTTGATTTGTATTCCAATACTTGTGAGAGTGAAGGATACTAGAACTTAATTTTTGTTACATTTGTTTATTATACAATGGATTTATGATAAGCTGCACAGTTAGCAATTGTGAGGAAGTAGTAGCACATTCAAGCCACAGCAAATTGGATCATGCTAGAATTTTGCAGATATTGGCTACAGCGGGAACTGAATTCGATCTAAATTTCATTAGCTAGGACCAATCCCTTTTTGGGCTCTTTCCCTACTAGAGATATACGATAAAAATAAGTGAATGACAATATTTGTTAGTGGTTTCCTCCTCTCACTCTTTCAGGTTTTGCAATGCTTTGGAAAAAGCCTGTGTTGATGTTGTTGATGATGGAATAATGACTAAGGACCTTGCTGGATGTATTCATGGTTTACCAAAGTAAGTTGCTCTGTATGTAAACAGCTGCTCCTTTACTGATGCAGTTCTCCCAAGTTCTTTAAATGTTAGTTGGCATAAGCTATCTCAATGGCGCAGGTACGTTAATCTATGAACAAGCGTGACATTGACTTTAGCGACAATGAACAAGCCAATTTTATCATAGAACAACAGATATTTGTCTTTACTTTTTAAGTAAAAATTTACAGAAAGTGTGTTAGGTATTCATTCGTATCCTGAGTCTACAATGAAGCCCACCATAGTTGGGCCGGAGAAAAATTTTCAAAATAATAGCGCTTGGAAGGATTGAAAACGCTATTTTCAGAATGGTTTTTAAAAATACATCATTTCACAAGAGAACCATATTGTTAATCTTATAAGCAGAATTTATCTTATAGCCTTCAATTCTTCAAAAGTTACCTGATTTGGATGATGCAATGACACACAGTCACCTGAATTGTCTCAAATTTCGAAGGTTGGGGGGTGCTGCACGCCCACACTCTCGGTCCCTGCGTCCCTGGTAACATTTGTTCAGTTTCATCAATTTTATTTTCTTTATGATGTTGCCAATAACGTGTTTGTTTTGATTTTAGTGTACAAAGAGAGCATTACGTACTTACAAACGAATACCTCGATGCTGTCCAATCCAAACTGACTGAACTTATGTCGTCATCTAATTGAACACGTGCTATAGAGTGATATTTTTATTCAAATTTGCTATATTGAAAGTAGAATACACGAAAGCATTTCCAATTGGTCGTTTCATTTAATTGCTAGTTTTCTTTTACCCTGGTTCCTACTACCTAATGCAGGGGTTTTCAAACTAGGGTGCTCAGGCCAACTGAGATTCGCCTTCCTGTTATAATTGGCCCACAATCAATTTTCAGAATTCAATTTTATTCCGAATGTGAATGTATGTTTTTCATTTTTATGCGAAAGTTAAAGAAATTGTTGATTATGATACTCAGTACTTCTTACAAAACGCAAGTGAATTGCAAGCAAATTGCAATGGAGACAAATTAAAAGAAAGCATGCGCTAATTAGAATTCACATAGTAATCACGTGCCAATAGGGTATTTTTAGTGTGTAAACCCGACCTTTCGCTGTTATTCAAAACTTTTTCCTTCACTTCTACATCCAAATGAAATAGTTGCATAGCCTTTGTTAAACTACAAAAAACATTGTTTCCACAAGGATCAGTTCTAGGACCCCAATTTTTCAAGGTATTTACTGAGGATACTTTTTCTCGTGGGTGAGGCAGATATTTGTGTAACTATGCCGATGATATCACTGTCAGTTTTGTGGCACCGCAGTAGACCTTGTAGTTTTCATGAAACTGAATGAAGAAAGGGTGTCCCTTCATGTGGTATGGTGTGAAGTCGCATAAGTGCTATGTACCCATAGAAATACTAGGACTAGAATGGGCGGTCTATTGTTCTCCCAGTCAGGATAGTTAATCTATGTAAAGGCAAGATGGCAGCCCAGTGAGGGCAAGAACATGGATCATACCGAAGTGTCTTGTTGACAAACCCATGGCATTGGAATGATAAGATCACAGTTAACTGTGACAAGAACATACTTTCATGGAAAGGTGACATTATTTTTTACCACTTAGTTCAATGTACGAGAGAAAAGCGGAAATATACCAGTTTTTCTATATTTTAACAAACATGTTATCGCAATAATAAGGTTAAAAGACATGAAGAAAATGAGCATGACACATTTAATCTGTGATCTACATTTGATTTAGCCTATTCTATAGACAATCTGATAGAACTATTATGAGTTGAATCATTATTTTCAACGAAAGCCCTCTAATTTAGAGCTTTGTCGAAGCATAGTATTACCCTGAAACTGCAAGTAATAAGAAGAACTACAGATCTGAGTATTGCTATTTTTCTCAGTGTGAAACTTGTTGAAACGCAAGTTGCATTTATAAATAACTCAAAATTTAGTATTCATGGGATCTCTTTCTATTGACTACAATCCAGACTATGCTCAGCTTTATGTTGTAGAACAGAGTGGTAGATGGGTTCTTGCCTTTAATTATTCTCAATGATGCTATCATCTCTCAAGTCATTATCAAGGATATCGTCTTCCCAGGAGTGACTCTGAGAGGACATAAATGTGATGTTTCTAGCTTCTGTCAGTACAGAAAGTGCAACAGCAAATTCATTTTCTTAAAAAAGGATGCCCTAATACAGAGTGACTTTCTAGCCAGTTTATCTATGCAAGGTACTACATTGTTAACTGAATAAGATTTCGACAGCAAATTTCCATGCTTTTCACAGAGAAGAGGGGATGTTGCACAGGTAAAGTCATGAGAAACATATGTATCTGAATAAGCATACAATCCTGTGGCACGCTGGATAGCCATTTCATTCCAAAAGTCTCTTGGCAACAACTCAAGAAATATAATGTAAACATCAATATACCATATGTCAGATGACATCAAAAGAAGTACATTTCAATTGGAATATATGAAAACTACAATGTTTGGGGGAACTGGGCTCAAAGACATGCCATTTCCATCTTTCTATGCAATGACACAAAGCTTCAGGCTTTTGGTTTCACTAAAGCTATTGATATTTATTGTTAGATTGGCATTTCTACCGTATCTGCTCTTCAAGTTCAATATATGAGACAAGTCATTTATCAAAATATAAAGTCAAATGTTCCCTTGCTATCTTCAAAACCTTTCAGTTTTATCTACCTTTCAGTTTTATCTTCCTTTCAGTTTTATCTTCCTTTCAGTTTGTATTGCTGCAGACACAGAATGACTAAATATTGTGTGCCAACTCCAATCTTCATTTAGTTATTTTCTCACTTATCATGTTGAGATCTTGTTGTTGTCAAGATATAGGGTACTTTTTGTTGTGTGTAATAGAGGAGAAGAATTTGCTTCCAAAAATTTTTACCAATCTAATGGAACATTTTGATGGACTCTTTTTATTTGACAAAGTGCGTCACTATCTATCTAATGGGGGATGGTGGGTGTTTTGGCTAATTACTAACTATTGTTTCTAGAAGAAAAAGTCAGAAAATACTGTGGCCAACTCTCTTGCAGCAAAGCTGACTTTTGACCAACTTTCTTGCAAGTTTCAAAATTTTCTAGGTGGCGTGACACCCCACCTCTCCATCAGCACATTCCTGGTGAAGTGCTTTTACAGATCACATGCTAGTGTATTTTCGGCAAGATCATCAAGATCTTTTCCATAATCAACTTTACCTATAAACTTGGTTAATTTTTTGTTTTCATCCTTTCTCTTTATTAGTGTTCATTTGATCAGTAAGTTGAGATTGAAACATTTCTTGGAAATCACAGCTGAAATATAAATTTCAAGAGAAGAGTCACGACCAAAAACATCTTTTCCTCTTTATTTAATTCGATATTCCGTTAGTTCGGCATACCATAATTAGCACTTAGCCGATAGAGAAAATCGATGTTAATACAGACTTAGCCGATAGACATAATCGATGTTACAGCTTTTCGAGACATCATATCTCATCCTCGGTTAATATAAAAGTGCCAATAGGAAGATTTGTAGATAAAATTGGGGAAAACAACAAGTGGAAAATCAAGATAAGTAAACTCATGGGGAGACCATAAATGGGAAATTAGCATAAATGCCTAATTAGGAAATACCATCAAACAGCAAAAACACTCATATTGCCTAAATAAGGAAAGAGTAAACTATCAAAAGAATAAACTTTTCTTGGTTTCCCACTTGTTTTTCCTACATGTTATTTTCCCCAAATTTCATTTTTATATTAACTGAGGATGAGACATGATGTCTCGAAACGTTTTGACATTGATTATGTCTATCAGCTAAGTCCTAATTATGGTATGTCAAACTAATGGAAAGTCGAAGTAAATAAATAGGAAAAGATGTTTTTCGTCGCGGCTCTTCTCTTGAAATTGATCAGTAAGTATTGGTAAATCTGGCATACTGGCTTTTGCAAGCTCTGAGATTTAATTAGGTGGCTGCTTCAGAAGCATGTGCTCTCCTTCAGTTCTAACAGACTAGTTAGTGTCAGAGGTAAAATGCTGGGGCTCTGGGGGCACAGACCATTTGATAATTATGGAGGGTTTAAGGGTGCATCCAACCTTTTAACAGAGTCATTGAAATTTGTTCTTAAATTTTTCTACTTTGCTCAAGATTTGTAGACTCACTTCAATAATTGTTCACAATCCAAATTATTGTTATTGCCTTGCACACGTCGGTGTTGAGTGTCACATCAAGGAATGAATTTGAGATCCTTTGCAGGATGCTAGAGCACTTTGTCTTTAAAATTCTGATCTGCTTCTCCTTGTTAAAAATTTAATCTTACAGCCTGGTTTCTGTTCTTTAAGAATGAATGGATTTCCGTAGCAAGTATCAAGATCCAGAACGCTCTTTGTTATTTCTAACTTATTTTGAATTACATGTGATGCAAACTGACCACGTTTGTTAATCAGTGCTAAGAAACGTAAATCTGCTAGGTACGAACTGAAAAGGGAGTGTTGAAAAGTGAACAGATAGTTGGCAAACGAAAAAAATGTGTTTTGGCTTCTTTCGAACGTAAAATGCACCCAACAAAGCATTAGTAGCAAAAAAATCATTGCAACATAGGCTTCGCTAACGATATTTGCTTATTTAGTTTTGTTTGAAGAAAATTATTTTTGGATTGAAGGCATATGGTTCATAGGCCTACCTTTAATCTTTCCAGCAAAACAGACGCATAAATTTCCCTATCCACCAATAGCTCTATATAATATATCATTCACGGCTTCCCTTTATATCACTAAAACACGATCTACTTTGCCCGTGCCAAAAATGCCATAGACTCTGGCAGACTTTAGAGTAGCCAACTGAAGTGTGATACTCGCGCCTTAGCTTTTTGCCCTCACAAGGTACCATTTTAGATCCCCATATAATAACTATGTCACGTGGCGGACCCAGACTTCTAGTCCTACTATTTCCATGTATGCACCACACCTTCCAACTCTCACGGTTTCCGATCAAATCGCACAGCATAATCTCGAAATCTCACCGCTTTCCTCCGAAAAGCAAAGTTCTAAAGAAGGCAGGAAAAGTCTACATCTATGGAAAAGCCATATAGTTGAGCAGAGATAGTCTATAAACAGTAATTATATTTGATGACGACAGTAATGTGGAAATTCAATATAAAAATCTGTTGTTTATCAACATTTTATTGCAGTCAAACATTTAGGAGTGGTCAATATTATTCATGTGATAAGATGAAACACTTTCGTCCATTGTAAACTAAAAACTGCTGGTCTCTGGATATTGGTAGATGACAGTGCCCGTTTCCCAAATGCCCTCAGGTTTCTGTCACCCGCTAAAATCTCACCGTTTTTGAGCCTGAATCTCAAGGTTTTTCCAAGTTAAATCTCACGGTTTTAGGTTCTCAGAGGTTGGAAGGGCTGAGTAGGGCCACTGAAGAGGAGAACCCACTGAAGAGCTCCTTGGAGATATAGTTCAAATGGAAAGGGCGTCAGGGGGCCAAGCTCCATGAAAAATTTCAAGACTTACTTCCGTGTTTCAAATCTCTCAAAACACCTATTTTGCTTTAGAGGTACAACCTTTCTAGATAGGCAGCAGCATGTTTAATCTTCGATTTGAAAAGCTTCAATTTCCTACTTAACTTCCTATATAAAAAAATAATATGAATCAGATGGGCCCCCAAAGTCCAGCAATAGACCCGCCCCTGATTATGAGACATATAACCAGTTACCAAAAAGTATTTTATTACGTATGTCACAACTTCAATGTAACTAAAATGACAACACAAAAATGTGCTTTGAGCATGCGGAATTACCATTCTCAGGATCATTCCCCTGCAATATGAAATATGATCCTGAAAGTTACCTGTCCTCTGCAAATGATGTCAGATTGGTTTCAGGCACGTTTAAGGAGCAAGAGAGCAAAATTTAATGTTGCAAATGATATGTTGAAATGTACCTTGCAGCTAAGACTCTTTTATCACTCATAACGCGAAGATGTTCACCATTCTTTGGAATGTCGCTGTTAGCAGATAAGTCTTCAGCTAATTGGATTTTCTTCGAAATTACGGCACATTTGCCGAGTTCTGCTAATTCAGCATTATAGATTGCCTCCAACGCTTTGTAGTTCTCTTCTTCAATAAAGTGCCTTACTTTTTCCAGTAAATCCATCATAAGGTGATAAAGATTGCGACATGAATGGAAGAATTCTGCTGCCTTTCACGTGCCAAGCAGCCTAATAATATCTATCTGTCAAATCTTCTTTAAGATTGTGCGACACCACTGCAAAGGATCCTTAAGGCATACGGTCGCACAGGAAAACGATATGATTGTTTTCCGCAATTCATATGCAAATTGTGCGACAGTCCTGCGACAGTGGGAAGGAAGAATCCGGTGCACAGACATCTTACTCTATCTACTTTGTTGCTCTGTTGGGGGTTTCAGTAAAAACTGTAAGATTTAACAATCCGGAATAAAATAACGCAGAAAGAGTCTTGCAATGGCATGGTTGGATTATTGTAAAGCATATGATTTAGTGCCCCACTCATGGTTGAGCGAATGTATGAACATTTTTGGTGTTGCGCCTAATATTGAGAAGATGTTGACTGCAAGTATGCATGGTTGGTAGACAGACCTTACTTGTTGTAATGAGACATTAGGTCAGTGACGATTGGAAGAGGGATCTTTCAAGAAGACAGCTTGTCTCCCTTGCTGTTTGCAATGTCAATGGCTCCTTTAAATTTAGTACTTCGCAGGATCAAAGTAGGCTATAAATTTAACTCCAATAAAGAAGAAATCAACCATCTGATGTTTATGGATGATATTAAATTGGTTGCAAAAGATAAAGTGGTCTTGACTCTTTGATTCAACCTGTAAGAGTTATTAGTACGGACATAGGTATGAAATTCGGAATGGAAAAGTGTGCAGTGCTAGTGATGAAGAAGGGGAAAGTATCAAAATATGATGGAATAAGATTACCTGACGAATAAGTTATTAGATCAATTCATGAAGAAAATGGTTATAAATATATTGGTGTTTTGCAATTAGACAAAGTGATGTGTGATGCGATGAAAGAAAATGTGGGAACTGAGTATAAAAGAAGAATGAAAAAGATGCTAAAATCAAAGCTGAATGGAGGAAATGTTATAGCTGCCATAAATACCTGTACAGTGCCATTGATTCGATATTCTGCGCTGTTCATTGATTGGAAAAGAGATGAAATGAAACAATTGGATAGGACTACGAGAAAAATAATGAACTTGCGCAAAGCCCTACATCCAAGGGATAGTGTGGCGAGAGTGTATTTGCCAAGAAAAGAGGAGGTAGGGGACTAATTTCTGTAGAAGACTGCATAGATCTAGCAATTCTGAGTCTGGACAATTACATTCAGAAGTCCAATGAAAGGTTAATAACAAGTGCTAGAAGAGATCTCGAAGAAGGGGAATTAGTTACAGAGAAGGAATTCAAGAAACTCCAAAAAGGAGGTAGAATAGCAGAATTAAAAGGAAAAGCATTACATGAACAGCATTTTCGACAAACAATGAACTTCAGTGATAACGAATCATGGAGATGGTTAAGAGCAGGGGAGATCAAGGAAAAGACAGAAGGTCTAATTATGGCTGCTCAAACACAGTAACTAAGAACAAATGCATTGAAAGCAAGAATTGACAAAAGTACATCTGATGCCATGTGTAGAATTTGCAGACAGTCAAAGGAAAACGTGGATCATATTGTTAGTGGATGTTCTAAGCTTGCTCAGAAAGAATATAAAAGAAGGCATGATTATGTGGCACGTGCATTGCATTGGGATTTATGTCAAAAGCATATAATACAAACCTCTCAAAAATAGTATGAGCACCAGCCCAAGGGAGTTGTGTAGACAGATAGTGCGAAAATTTTGTCGGACTTTAACTTGCAGACTGATAATGCAACTCAAGCCAGAAGACCAGACATAGTAATACATGAAAAGAGTAATAAGATCTGCTTTATTATTGATGTAGCAATCCCAGGAGATGCAAGAGTTCATCAGAAAGAAGTAGAAAAGATAGAGAAGTACAATGATTTAAAGAGAGAATTGCAAGGCTTTGGAAAGTCAAAACGAAAGTTGTCCCCATTGTAATTTGTGCCCTTGGGACGGTAAGGAAAAGTTTAAATTGCTACTTGATAGAGATTGGAGCATCAACGAAGATTCAACTGATTCAGAAATCAAAAATGCTTCGTACCGCTAGAATACTCAGAAAGGTTCCAGAGATTTGAGGCCATGGGTCATGACTTGACCTTTGGTAGATACAAGAACACCAAGTGAACATTTTGATATACACTGTGATTATAGCCACAATAATAATAATGATAAATAAATATTTAGGCACGATGCCCTATCAGCGAGTTAAATAGCTGCTCTTCCTAGGGGCCGAGCGTGATTGCTACTACCAATCTCAGCTTTTCAGAAGATATTTCATTTCCTTTTAGAGCGAACTACTGAGGGGTAGTTTCTATGTTGTTGTGGGATCTCCTTCCATGTGGAGGCTCCTATTAATTGGAAACTATTCTTTTTAAATTCTAGTCGAAGCTTGGGTATGTGCAAATCTCGGCTATTTCTGGTGGAATAGTTTGAGATCTGAGATCTCTTGGGAAACTTATCTTGTAAATTTTCTGGACATTTTCATTAAGGAGTTTGTGTATCATTACTAACCAATCACATTTTATCAACTTTTTGACTGCCAGTCGCAGATCCATCCATCCTTGTGTATTCCGTTTTTGATCAATTTTTTATGGCTCTAGACTGTATTTCTGCAGAGTATCTAGCTTGGAATCTGAAATGCAAGCCCAAATGAAGTTACCATACCTTAGGTGGCTCTCAATCGGTGTCCGGTATACAGCAGCTGGCTTTGACTGGGGTAGAATATCCTTCAGCCTCTGAAGGGCAGAGAGGCCACCTTTAATCTTACCTTTAACTTTTTTATATTGATCCTTCCAGCTGAGGTACTCGTATATATTAAGACCAATATATTTGGTTTTAGTTACCCTACCTATTAATTCCTGGTTGACTCTAATTTCCTTAAGTTCATTCAGGCTGTTGGGGTGTCTTGAATGACTTATGACCTTGATTGAATTCACTTTTATTTGCGTTTAAACTAGGCCTGTTGTGCCTCATCCACTCTGCGACATTGGCCATCTCATTATCTACATTCCTTTGTAGAGATGAGCTATCAGTAGAGGAACAGGTTATGTTTGTATCATTAACGCTCAAAATCATTAATGTATATAATGAAAACATGAAATACCAAATTTCAAGGCATACCAATTTGAAGACAGCTATTGAAGACATAACTGTTGATGTATCGACTTAAGACATAACCATTGAAGACATAACCAAAACACTTAAGCTAATCATCAGCTGGTAATAGAAAAGCAATAGGGGTTTAAATAGAGAGTTAGAAATGGGAGAAAAAAGTTAGAAATAAAGGGAAAATATAAGGAAATCTCTGTTGTGATGAATAGGTCGAGCCGATTCGAAGTATATACAAAAAAGATATACGACGTTTTCTTGACACAAACTGAACAAATTGATAACTATATTTAATTAAACTAATAAGTAAAACATATATCCGTAAAACTTTGTATGCCTAATTGTAAACTTCACAACTCTTCGACCTTGTTGTCGAATGATTGCAATTCTTTTCCTTGAGTTCCTCTGAACTCTTACTCACATCAACCACTAGCTCAAAACCAATCTAATCTAATACAAGCCGGTGCAGCAATTATGAAGAAACGCCAAGAGAAGGAAGTGACAACGTACCGCGGGATTGCGCGGGCAACCGAATGCATGGGTTGTCATTTCCTTCACAATAATCTCAAGGAGATAACCTAAGGGGAGAATTACTATTAAGTAAATGCCTAATTATGGAAATGTATATAAACCTAGGAGATAACTTTTATCATGCTTAGATAATGGAAAATATATACTATCCAAACAAGGGAACTATGGTAAACAGGCATTTACTTGATATTAATTCTCCCCTTAGATTATCTGCTCGCGATTCCCTTATACTTTTCCTTTTCACTTGTTTCTCAAATTCCTAACTCTCTATATAAACCCCTATTGCCTTTCTATTTACACTTGATGATGAGAAATGTAGTCTCGAAACGGTCTAGGTTGAGTCTTTTGGTTATGTCTTCAACGGTAATTTCTTAAGTTGATAAATCAATGGTCATGTCTTCAATGGTTATGTCTTAAAATTGGTATGTCATCTTAAAATTGGTATGTCATCTTAAAATTGGTATGTCATCTTAAAATTGGTATGCCATCTTGAAATCTGAAGATTTCGCATTAAATAGAAAGAAAAGTCCTCTACATATTTTCTGCAAACGACTTAAAGGAAGAAACGTTTTGGCATACTTTATAAGACCAAAAGCTTGTTGCGCCTTGGCCTTTACTTGCTCTACCTGCTAACTCCATCGGAGCTTGTCATCAATTTTAACTCCTACAAGCTTTATATCATTTACAACCTGTATCTTTAGCTCGTCTAATTCAAAATGCGGTTTGACATCAGTCTGTTTTTGGTGCTTTGGAATATTAGGCCTGGATTCTAGTACAAATTTTCCTCATAAGAATGTTTACAAATATATTAAGGCTCTGAATTGCTGAAATTCATAAAAAATTGAATGACGATTCAAAAATCAAGCTTCATTGAGAATTTGGGATCAGTTATTAAGCATCGGGGGAAGGGATGGAGTCAAATGAAGAAATGGGTTCAAACGTTTTGTACCCCAGTGAAATATGCAAAAAATTTTGGAGCCACAGTTTGGGGGAAGCAAATTAGTTTGATAACCAAGTCATTCAAGTTGAATGCAAGATATAGGTTGGAGTAAATCCTTTCTTGAGCCCAAACATTCTTGTGGTGTATTAGTTCGTGTGATCGTTTGAAAAAAAGAGGAATACCCTGGAAAGTAACAATTTATTGCATGTAGTGAGAGTTTCTGCTTGGCAGCATTGTTAGCAACACCATAAGCCTTTATCTTTAAGGAGAAGCTGACTATAGGACAAAACCCCTTAGAGAGATTTTGTTCCTCTGCAGCCAAATTCAGCCAGTATGCCCCAAGCATCAAAAATGAACATCAGGAAGGTTTCTAGCATTTCTTTGTTATTATCAAACTAGTTGAAAAAGTCAAAACTATTGTGACAACATCTAAACCGTTCCTTTTCTACTTGGCCTGGGAGAGGATCCACTGAATCAATGGCCCAGTAGTGGCAATTTTAATACCTCCACTAGATGCTACCCTATGTTGTGTGAATGGTCTTCCTATGCATGGCCTCCATTTAATACTCAATTCTCCTATACGAGGCTTCTTTGAAATGAATGCATTTTCCTGGAAAAATTTGCCAAAACAAATGCATGCACCCTATGTCTGCTGAAAAATTTTTTATCCATCAAAGGAAGGAGATTTTGTGAAAATCAGGTAAAAAAGAATTGTAAATGAAAGAAAATGAAATTTCTGGCAGAATTACTCAAGTATCCGTGCCACTTAGCCCCAAACCGTTATACGTCTGCTCTCACGAAAAATGATGTCTTCTGCGAACAAAATTTCTATATTGGCAAGTAAACTTGATTCTACCAAATCACATGTCTCAGTCAGGCTACCATGAGATGCGCACGCACCGCCGTGAATCAGTTGTACTGCTATCGCCGTGTTATCAGGACGTAGTTCAGGAGAAGATCAG
>OLMO02000294.1:13762863-13774295 GCA_900291935.2 Cassiopea xamachana
GTCTTGGATTGTAGTGAAGGTTTATGGATACTTCATCTATCCATAATTGCCATTGTATGTTTCTAAGCATCATTGGAATTTACAATGGTGTCGTTTTGCCACGTGTGGCGCGACAAAAGATATAGCATGCCATGTTTGCTTCTCGCCACACGTGTGTGGACGGGTATTGGATTGATGGCATTTGATATCTTCCTCTCTCGTTTATAGGGAGGACGGACATGTCTGAAAACGAATCAGAAAACATAGTAGAAACAGGCCTTCAAGGCAATTCTCTTAATGAGAATGATTTTAAATCTGCTATGCTCTAGATGATGTCAGATTTCAAAACAGACATCTTAGCTAATGTTCAAGAGTCAGTTGCTCAAATGTATCATGATTTTGGATACAATGAGGACGCAAATAGTGGTGATGAAGGCATTCGACAGGGAGCAAATATTGTTAGTCAAATTGCACAGTTCACTGAAGAATCCCACAAGGCTAGTAATTTTGAATCGCTTGCCTCTCAGTTCATTGGGGGAGAAAAAACAGGGCCACCTATTGATAAAGTTTTGAGTAGTATAATGCAAAGTTTAGTGAATGAAAAGCTACCAAAAGAGAAGCTTGATGCTTTGCAAAGGGATTATCTCCGACCTGAAAATTGCCCGGATTTAGTTGCCCCAAAGATTAATAAACAAATTTGGCAGCAGCTAAAACAAGACACAAAAACAGAGATTCTTCCGTTCAAAAAATTCAAGCAACATTCATGCAAGTTTGCAACAATCTCGCAAGTAGCCAACAAGACAAAGAAAACTTAACATCATTAACCCATGCTGCCATATTACCTATGTCGGCAAATAGAGATTTCAACCTCAAGCGCCGACAGTTAATTCGTGGAGATCTTAATAAACAGTATGCTGCATTGTGCAGTCCAACTGTTCCAGTATCCTCATTCCTTTTTGGTGATGACCTAAATAAAGAGGTCGAAGACCTAATAAAGGCGAATAGGCTAGGGAATAAAGTAACACCAAAGCAGCGTGTTGGACCATACCAGTTCCAGCGTGGGCATGTTTTCCGAGGAGCAGCGCGTGGTTTTAGAGCTTTGGATCGTGGCAAGCAAACCAATTGGAAGGGACGTGGTCCTTTTTTAGGAGCAGGCCGAGGCCTGTCTCGGAATTATCAGAACTGTCAGAGCTATCAAAACAAACAGCAACAATAACTACAAGGAAATCAGTAACTGAAGAGGTATGTGAAAATAGAATCAGTACATTAATGGAATTTCAACGTCCATTTATGGCAGGTCAATTGCAAAATTATATTGCTAACTGGCAACGTATCACCTCAGACCCATTCATTCTTGATGTTGTTGCTCATTGCCATATTGAATTTGAAGATGAACACTTGCTAAGCAGCAACATTGCAAGGCCACAGTGCACATTTAGTACGTCAGAGCAAATTATTATTGATAATGAAATTAAAAAATTTCTTGAAAAAGGCATAATTGAGCCCTCAATATATGAAACATGTCGAGTTATTTCTCCTATATTTACTCGTGTTAAAAAGGATGGTTCTCATAGAGTTATATTCAATTTGAAGAAATTGAATGAATCAGTTTCTTATCATCATTTTAAGATGGATACTTTAGAAACTGCATTAAAGTTAATGACAGAAAATTGCTTTATGACATCATTAGATCTCAAGAATGCATACTATTCTATACCTATTGCAAAGGAACACCAGAAATACTTGAAGTTTGTGTGGAATAATGAACTATATGCATTTACATGCTTGCCTATGGGACTTAGCAGTAGCCCTAGAATTTTCACCAAACTAATGAAGCCAGTTTTCGCAACTTTACGGAGCAAATTTGGTTATAAATGCATCAGTTATATTGATCATTCTTTATATTTTGGGGATACTTATAATGAATGTGAGCAAGTCACATTTACTGCTGCTAAAATTTTGACTTCAGTAGGATTTACAATCCACCCGGAAAAATCAGCAGTTAAGCCGACACAGATTGTAGAATATTTGGGTTTTTTGCTAAATTCGACAAAGATGATTGTGAAATTGACCGATAACAAAGCTATAAGAATTATTGATGTATGCAAGCAATTTTTCAGCAAAAATAAGGTTTTTACTATCCGTCAGGTTTCTTCTTTGGTTGGATCCTTGGTGGCATGTTTCCGGGGGTAGAGTTTGGTCAGCTTCACTATCGACATATTGAATCTAATAAAATCCAAGCACTAAAGGAAAACTCTGGAAATTTTGACGCACAAATGAAGCTTTCTGATTATAGTTTGGCTGATTTGGAATGGTGGATACAGAACATAGCTACTGCTGAAAGGAAAATCAACCATGGCCTCCCAGCGATAACTATTTTTACTGATGTATCAAAAATAGGTTGGGGAGCCAAACTTGAAAATGGTAGAGGTGCTGGTGGTATATGGTCGAAAAACGAATCTGCAAACCACATCAATGCATTAGAATTGCTAGCTGTCAAATTTTCCCTCATGTCATTACTACATGAAAGGCATAATACCCACATTAGAATAATGAGTGATAATACAACTGCAGTGACTTATATTAATGAGATGGGAGGTTGTAAATCACATCAGTGTAATGAAATTGCAAAGGAAATTTGGGATTGGGCAAGAGTAAAAAACACTTGGTTATCGGCAGCACACATCCCAGGGTGCAACAATGTAGGAGCTGATGAAAGCTCTCGTAATTTTAACATGGAACTAGAATGGATGTTTTCTAAGCAAGTTTTTCAGAAAATCCTTTCTCACTTTGATGATCTGCAGATAGATTTATTTGCAAGTAGGCTCAATGCACAGTTGGAGAACTATGTGTCATGGAAGCCTGATCCCATGGCAAAGCACATTGATGCTTTTTGTGTTAATTGGTCAAAATATGTGTTTTATGCTTTTCCCCCATTTTGTTTAATTTCTAGATGTGTACAGAAAATTGTTCAAGAGCAAGCGACGGGTGTACTGGTGATCCCAATGTGGCCAAGTCAAGCATATTTTCCTGCAGTAATGAACCTTCTCATAGACATTCCCCTATTAGTGAAAGCGTCTGCCAGAAACCTTGTTCACCCGAAACTGAGCTCTCCTCATCAACTAAGTCACAATTTGGTACTGATGGTTTGCAAATTATCAGGCAATCCTTATCTAAGTACAGAATTTCTCCAGAAATTGCCGATGTCATCATGCTCTCTTGGCGAGGAAGTACCAAAAAGCAATACAATGTTTACATCACTCAGTGGGTGCAGTTTTGTAGCGAAAGGGCATGTGATCCAATGCATCCAACTGTAGAGAATGCTTTATGTTATTTACATAGTTTATATGACAGAGGCTTGAGCTACTCAGCATTAAATACTGCACGTTCTGCTATATCTAATGTTGACAACCACTACACTGAGTTTAGTCATACACCTGTTGGAAAGCACCCGTTGATATGTAGATATCTTAAAGGTATATTTAATAAGCAGAAACCAGTCCCAAAGTATAGCACAATTTGGTCTGTTGATCTCGTTTTTGGATACCTTAGTAATTTGTGGCCTCTTCACAAAATCAGTTTGAAGGAACTGACTTTGAAGTTAGTCATGTTGATTGCGTTAACTACTGGACAGCGCTGCCAAACGCAGACTTTTTTGGACATATCTGAACGATATATGAAGAAACATGAAAATTGTTTTGAATTTTCAGTGATAGAACACATCAAGCAAGACAGACCTGGCAAAGTATTCGGAAACGTTAGATTGTATAAGTATCCTACTAAGGAATGCTGTGTTTATGAGACATTGGAGTTCTATTTGAAAGCAACAGAAAACCTTAGGAGCACAACTAGGCTCTTGGTATCTTTCGTAAAGCCTTATAAAGCGGTGACATCACCAACGATAGGTCGTTGGATAAAAACTGTGCTGGCTTCAGCAGGCATTGATACAAGTGTGTTTTCAGCACACAGCACACGTTGTGCATCAGCAAGCAAGGCTATTACAACAATATCTGCTGACATGTTAATCCGAGCTGCTGGATGGAGTCAGGAATCAACTTTTCGAAAATTTTATGATAGACCAGTGGCTTTAACAAACCAGATGTGCTTCTCGGTACTAGAATGAATACAAAGTGTTGTGTTATGTTTAGTTTATTCATCTATTGCCAAAGAGTGTTTGATACATTTTGTGTTCCTTGCTTTCAATTCTCATGGTAGCCCGACTGAGACATGTGATTTGGTAGAATTTACAATTAAACGAGACTTACCTGTAAGTTGAAGTTTGATGAGAATTCTGCCAAATCATATGTCGTAAGGAGGGTTAACATGCCCGAAGTACCCTTTATAGTAACCCTCCCTCTATCTTTCATCCTTAATTCACGTTGTTGATAAGGACCACAAAATGATCTTTAAAGTACTGATTCACGGCGGTGCGTGCGCATCTCATGTTAACCCTCCTTACGACATATGATTTGGCAGAATTCTCATCAAACTTCAACTTACAGGTAAGTCTCGTTTAATTGTAAAATAACATCTTAACCCTATGTACAATGACCCCATATGAAGAAAAGAGCACAGATACTCTTTTAATTGATATTCATCATTTGGGAGAGATCTTTCAAGCCTTTGTTCCCGGACTGTAAATGGTGGAAATGTGAATGGTAAGATTTTAAACTGATTAGCAAAATTTAATAACATAAAGATGAGTTGGTATGACTTTGGGGAGGGGGGGTTGACTTAGCCTAACTTTGGATGGGGACATGCCATGTTTTGTTCAAATTAGGGACCTGGAAAATCTTTCTTTAGAGAGTGAGAGCTTCTCACAAAAAAAAATACAACAGATATAGTTTCCACAAACTTTATCTTTATCTCGAATCAAATCGTATACAAGGTCTTCTTCAAGCAGAAAGCACGCAACGACACATTAAATCACTCTAAGAACTAAGTAGTAGCTTATATCTGGAAAATGACTAATAACTATCTACGTAAAACTATGAGGACTTCTAACCAGTTAATCTAAAAATCACTATGTTTTCCTAGGTTTGAAATGCGAGAAGTGAATCATAATGGGCACAGAAGAAATTTGGCAACTAAACGTCATGGATTACCATGACTACCTATATTACAGACATGTAATTCCTCCCATATCTAGAAATATGCAATCCATAATTCCATAAAAATGATGATAACTATACCTATATTTTCGCAATGCAAAGACATTTCTTCAAAACGCAGCAAAATCATCAAGCAACTTTTGAATATAATTTGCCCTTCTTGCCAATTTCTGCCACATTTTCCCAAAATAGTGGCCACAACACTTTATGTTTCTTCAGATGGTACTCGTAATTCCGAGCATATTTAAGAAAACTGATACCGATAATTCCGCCCTTGTTAAGAGGAAAGCACACCTAAATAATGGCATGTTACCGTATCCACATATCTACTATGGTATCCTCCTTGGGTATGAAAAGCCTGGCTGCTTCAGGCTTCATCTCAACACTGTAGGTAAGAATCTAGATATTTATGGCCACTTTCACTACAAGGAGAGGAAATGGAACCTGATTCTGCATTCTCACGTGCCTGAGAAAAATATTAATTGATATATTCAACTACTTAGCAAACTGGAAGGAGCCTTAGAGATTGCTATCGAAGATGCTGTGTATTTATTCCTACGTGGTAAATCTACTAATAGCATTATTGTCATTTTGTACATGTTAGTTCTACATAATTTTGCTTTCATTTACATTAAGATCATTTGCATGGACAGAATATTGGGGAATACGCATGCTCGGTATAAAGCAATTGAACGTGGATATGTAGTCATAGTTATTTTCATTCCTGTTAGTTATGTGACAAGCAATTTCTGTGTTGGTTCAACGATTTTCTTTCTATTGTGTTTCACCATATCTACGTAAAAGTGCTGATTAAAGTTGGCAAAAATCGGATGTTGACTATGACTTCATGGCATTATTACTTAGAGTAAATCACACCGCTATTCTGTTATACTAGTTTCGTGGCTATCTCTATCCTGCTCTTCAAATTTACAACTCGTTAGACAAGTTTAGTCATTTTTTGTAACGGTATAACTACATGTTAGTATTAATTTATCAATAGTTCTTCAAAAACGGTCGGTAGCGTAGAGTTGAAAATATGAGTGAATTATTATGAGTGTGAAATTATAGAGTGATGGTTTTCTGGTGGTCTCCGTCTTACTCTCATCCCATTGAATTGGCAAGAGTATTCAGCGCACAGATATCTTTTTCTCTTGAAATACGCACTGGCCTTCTACCATCAGTAAGTTGTGGCAATGTGCATTGTCAGAACCTCTACTCATTTGTAACTCTGTATTAACATTTATCTGTGTTCCAAAGATACCCTCATTTTCTGTTGCAAATACAATAGACACCCGAATAAAAGAACCTAGGTTTTACACAGTCAGCTTAGATAGGTTCTTTAGTAACGGGTTGGTATTGTAGACCAGCCTTTCTTGAACAGTGTAGTGCACCGGCTAAGGAGGCATGATGGAATGCCATGGCACCTATATGACCCCAGGGAACAGCAGGTATGCTTATGTAACGTTTATAAAGTGATCTTGCTTATAGTCTTCGAGGCACGTGGCAGGAAGGCACAAAATATTTTCTCTTTCGCTGGCAGGGCTTTGGAAAAAAATAATTGAGAGGCACTGTTATACACATTGTATATGAAACCCATTAATAAGAGCCATTCTCTGTGTCAGCTTTTTTGAGATTCTTGTTTTGGGGGTTCAAAAGTGAAAGTTCAGCCTTAAGGTTCTTATAAACACAGATTCTTTTATGAGGGTGTCTACTGCAGTTGAAATATCACATTTACTATCTAAGGTCAAGTTCTTCGAGGTCTAAATCAACCATTGATGTATTATCCTCCAATGTGCAAATTGGATTGCTGTCTAGACTGCTGGTTTCCGTTCATTCCAGATAAACTTACGGTGTAATTTATAGACAAGCGCCATCTAAAATGCCAGAAGAAAATTGCATTTTCTTATGAAGCTTTTGTTTTACTCTAATGTAAAATTGCTAGGCACGGGTGGTAATCCAGATGAGTGAAGCATAAACCTAGCATTTTCGTGTGTTCTAGATTTTAAGATAAATGTTGTGCAGGTTACGTATCCTTTTGATTCAACCCACCATTCCTTGCGCAAATTAAAATCTCATGACAAATATACCTATACTAATGATTGCTGAAACTGATGTTGATGATATGTTCCAATAGAAGTTCCTTTTATTAGTTTTTAAATACCAACAGTGGGTGTACTTTGGGATATGTTAAGGAAGACAGCTACTTATAGACAAATTCTATAGACCTACACGGAAAATTTAGGGATATCTTATCCCACCCTCAGCTAATTAATATGAAAAATTTGGGGGCTTTATAGATACTTTAACTTAAACCCTACTGATTACCGGTACTTCGATTAAATTCCTGAGGGGGCACGCTCGAAAAAACTTAAACTCTCTGATCAAAACTTTTTGACCTTGGCGTTTAAAGTTCTGAAGTTCCATGGAAGTTAACACTTCATCACACGGAAATCGATTGATCATCATGTGGTTGTGGACTTTCTTCCTACGGAACTCCCGCTTATTTTAATTATTTCTCGGATTTGCGCATCTAAACAACATTGTTAGACCTTGAGAGCAACACAGGGTAGCAATATGGCTTGCAACAGCAAATTTTTGTCATTTCTTGAAAAAAAGAAATTGTCGGAAACTGTTCGATATTTTCCAGTGCTATACGATAAGTCCACAAAGGGATTTAAGGAAAGAGATGTAGTGAAAATGCTTGGACAGAAGTGACATGGCAAGGTCATTAGATTTTATCGAGATGCAAAAGTTGGGATGATGCAAAAATTTTTTCGACAATGTCAAAATGTGTATCTTTCTTCTCGATTTTTGGCTTTACCAAGCTCAAAAGATACCCAAACCTAACAGGGGTCATTTGCAAATATCGAAAAAATATTCGAAACTGTTTCACTTGTTTCCTTTTCATAACACTTTTATTTCTTCTTAAACGCGAAGGAGTTTTCAAAATATATAACATTTTCTTCAAACTGTCTAGGCTCATCGCTGCTCTCAGTTAAAACCACGCGTGTAAACAATTATATAGTGAATATGTCTGTGGGTTTAAATTATAAAGATAAACCCTCAAGGGCGCGCGCACTTAAACGCCCAGTGAGTACCAGGCTTTAGTGACATGGTAGCGACCATCCATGCATGGTTGATTACAGCAAAAACACTACAAGATATTCATATTCAAGTGATTTACTATCGATTTTTCTAGCGTCCAGTCACACATTGATTGCTTAGTTTTAGTTCTAGAGTATCTATTAATGTTTCATGTCTACTTTTAATATATTAATCTACCCTCTGATTCGCGATGGAAAGAGGATTCCTCGGACAGTATGTGGCTATGCCTCTTCTGTTGACATTCCTATTTCGCTATCATTCGCGCTAGGATTCCGCATAATTCTGGTTCTATTCAACGTTGAAGGCGATCATTATTCCTGACCGGGGTGAGAGCTGAAGAGAAATGGTGGGTAACTGAACAACTCAGTTATGTTAGGTGGTGGTAGCGACGTAACTTTTAAACACAGGCGTAGTGTAAACCAACAACACTTTAGCATAAGTACAAAGTCAAAAATGTCAACTATCATCTTAAAATGCTCTATGCCTGTATAATACAAGTAACTGGAATATAGTAACCATTTTTATAGCATTTTTCATGCAGCTGAAATGCCGGCTCTGGTTATCTGGTGGGGGCAATTTTAGGTTGTAATTTTTTCCAAGGGGGCAAAATATATGGAAATTAGCAAAAACACTCTAGTGGAAGGAAGCTTGGGGGCTAAATTGACAAATATAGCTTGCCCCCTTGATTTTTGACTTCTTTAATGCCATGAATATTATTTTCGCTATTATTTGCTCTAGGAATTCAAATAATCCTGGTTTTATTCAACTTAGAAGGCGATCATTGTTGTAGTAGGATATCTAGAATTCTAAATGTGAAAGAAATAAGTGGCAGAAGTGACGGCGAATGAATTGTTACATTATCTAGCATGGTAGACATTGATAAACATAAATTGAATATCTTATCAAACGGCAAATCAAAGTACAACGCATATCTCATATTAGACAAAATTCAAGAGTACATAATAAATGCTAAGTGCCCAGTCATTTATAATTCTGGGTGACTGGGCGGGTTAGACTTGAGAAGCTGCTCAACAGTTTTGTCCCCTTCTATTTTCTTTGTGAAATTGTCAAACTCGCATTCAGCGACATGTATAAGATTTTATACCAGAAGCTCAGAAAACTATCCAGAACGTATCATACTCCTAATTGTCCTTTGAAAACTTTTCATACCCTTCCCAATAATAGCAAACCAGCCCTGTACCGATAAATGACTTAGCCCTAACATCAGAGCATGGACGTAGGAAACGGGGGGCATAGGGTTACGTGTCCCCACACTTCACAAATTTGTATACAAAGTGTCCTTTCCAGAGTGCAAAGGCTCTTTATTGTGTAAGATGTTGCCCCTGAATGCATGTGCCCCCAATAGTTGAATGTTTCCTACATCCCTGGCCATAGGTTTGAGTGCTGCAGAAGTACTCGGGATAGAGCAATTAATTTGAGGTTTCTCGTTTAAGGATAATCTAAGAATGGCAAGGAAAATAATACAAGGGGAATATATAGCAGGAGGTAACAGAACACAAACAAAGAACGGGGTACCCTAGATTGCAGAGCCAAAGAAGGCGGAAAAAGTTGATGGTAAGTAGTTTGGTGATTCTTGCAAATCCCAAGGCCTCAGTACATCGCTACTATCAAAGGCTGTCACACAAGCTGATCAGGATTTTCTTCACAATAAGCAGCTTGAGTTGTCAATGGACGAGTGATTGCAGAAATGTGAGTGTCAATACACGCCGTCTACAAATCGGGCAACGAGGTCCTTTGGGTTGAAAGTAATATAATTCCTAACGCGAATGATTGCGAAAACAGGAATGTCAACAGGGGAGGCCTAGCCAGAAACTGTCCAGGGAATCCTCTTTTCGTCATGCATCGGAGCCTAGATGTTCAAGATAATATATTAATTAAAAGTAGGCAAGGAAGATCAATAGATACTCCAGAATCAAAACCAAGTGATCAATGTATTACTGGACGATAGACGAATCGATAGTAAATCATAGGAAAGTAGTGTTCTGTAGTGTTCTCTATGTAATCAACCAAGAATGGTTGGTTGCTACAGTGTAACTAAGGCAAAAGACCTTTAACCAATCAGGGGATAGTTCCGGTTTAAGCGTGTATAGGGATTAGAAAAGGCACAGTGGTATCAAGGAATTTTGCTCGGTAAACGTAAGTTAATGTCTAAAGATAAGCAAGCTCTCGTGAATGAGTAAATGAAGTTCATTACCAGCATTATCTAAGACGAAATATTCTTCATTCGAAGCGCTATAAACAGTGTCAATAACGTGGTTCATGGTAGACAAGGAGCGCCCTTAATGCTTTTTATTTTGCTGTTGACCCCAATTAGGGTTTAATACACATAGCATAAAGAGGACTCAGGGAGGAGTTTTACTACCATTTTAGAGATTCTGAACGACTTCTGTTGCGAAGAGTTTGGAATTGCTGTTTCAAATCCTCCTTCAACTACAATAATCTCCTATCAATGTGATATTTCTAGCGTGAAGAAACCTGTAAGAATACTAATAATGTGCCTCAATACCTGTAAGAACTATGATATCTAATTAGCTTATATCGCTTATCACTCAATCAGGAGACAAAATGCTTAGGTATGATTTCAAATAAAACATCTCACATTTAACAAAGTAGTAAAGCAATATCCTATGCTAATGTACTACATGTTGCAAGAAAAATGGATTTGAACAAACTATGCTAGGGAGAAAATACTTTCCTTTCTTGCTCATACTGAACACCCTTGAATTATATCCAGACTGTGTTTACACTAAGAGTGCAAGAATTGAAAAATGATGTCACAGGGACATGAACTTGTAGCAAGAACATCACTTCTTGGGCATCACATTAGTGAGTTTCCGATTCACAACGTGACGGTGACGAGAACGTCTGCGAGGACTGGAACTAGCGCAACCAGCAATATGTGCATACCCCCGTGATTGCTTTTAGTCGTTCTAGAACGTGCACTGCAAAATTCACAGTCCTGAACGGAACATCATCTTTGAGAAGGGTGAATAAACCATATTCCACTTGATTGACGTATTTTTTTTTCTATAGATATAAGAAATTACATTAAACAAGTTACAAATTGACAAACTACTTTACAATACTACAAGGACGATACCAGGGGGTGCAAAATATCATGACTACCCCGTGGCCTTTAAGGCACCCCTCTGGTCGAAAACGAAATGAAATGAAACTCATAGTTTATGCAGTTTGTGGCTCATTTGTCACTTGGAT
>OLMO02000294.1:13780276-13808423 GCA_900291935.2 Cassiopea xamachana
TTGACTGAAAACTTTTTTCCATTCTCTCCAAGAGTTTTGTTATGGTCTAACCATGAGTCTCAATATATTTTGTGAGGGATTGTAGAAATGTCTGACTAGATTAGAGAAATCCGTGATGCTAGTTCTCAGAGTTGCAGTTCCCTACTTGTCAAGAAACCAAATGCCGTGGTATAACACCAGTGAGTTAATTTGCTTCTATCAACTAAGAATGTAGGAGTTCTAGGGTACAGGGGGCACGTGCCCCTCCCAAGTTGTATAGAACTGTTGCTAAGGTCCCCCTTTGCAGCTTATAGATTTTTCTCTTGTCTATTAAGGTGCCCCTTGCCTGTGAGCTCAACGTTTTAACTGCTTCCTACTTCCTTGCATTTCGCTGTTGAGCTGAATTGGACTTCAGCTCAACAGTAGTTTTGTTTTCAGCTGTTTATTTTTGTGTAACAAAGTCATGTATTCAACTGGGCTGCTGCTGGATTTCAGCGAGTCATGTTTATCAATCTCCACACTTGATGCCACACCCACGCCCACAAGCTTCTGGATGAGCCTTAGTAAGATTTCTCTCTGGATCCGCCCTTGATGATGATAATCTGGAAATTTATGGTTAGAACAGTTAAAAAAGAACATATTCAAAATCTATACCATACCATATGGTGTAGAGTATCCTTCAAAAATATCTTCCAAATTTATTGGCTTTTGAGTACTCTTTTCTACTGCATTTGGAAAAATGTGGTCGGAAATTCCTCCACCATCTGCGTCCTTGTCATCGTCAAGTCCTTGGTTTCTAGTGGATGCACCACTTCTACAAGCACTTATGAAAAATAACTTTGGCTTCCCTATCAAGCTTGTACATTTTCGTCCAGAAAACCTTTGAATGATATGATGAACAGGTAGATGATTTCCATCTGTACCAAGAACTTTATCAGATTCACCATGAGTTGAAATACACAATACAAAGCAGTCATATTTACTATGATCTGCTGCGGACAATGTTTTAATTTTCTCAAGCATTTGTAAAGCTGTCAGATTTACATCTTTTATAATTTCAAACTTGAGTCTAGCAAAGGTTTTAGCAAGCCGCTCTGCATCATTGCATCCAATTCTATCGAATTTACTTTCATGAAACGTGTCATTTTGCAAAATACAACACATGCCTCGAGGATGTGAAGACATTTTGTAACATTGCTTTAGCTCCATCTGAGGACTTCCAGGTTTCTAATGTAGAAATTGACATAACTATATTTAAATTTTTTAAAAGAAAGGTGTGAATTGTAGCTATAAGATGCAAAGTAATATCATCACCAAGTGATTAGTCAGATATCAATGCAAACTACGTTCCATAATCAAAAATAGTCCAGCTTCTGCAATTGAAGCAACAAAGATAAAAAAGTAAAGAATTAGACTATTTTGCTGTATCTATAGATAGTAAAAAATTGCCACTGCAAGAGGTTACAATTACATAGTCATGCTAGGGCAATAGTCTCTTAAGAGTAGAGAAAATCTATAGTAGGCATTTGCGTCAGACTGTCAGTCACATCCATCATCTAGAACAGGGGTTGAGAACCTTTGTGGCCGAGAGAGCATTGAAATTTTGTATTTTAAAATGCATTTTCATGAGAGCCATACAATCGGACACTGGAGTCACATCAAACCACAAAAGTAGTCTGATTTGAGACTGACTTGGCCCATGTTCTAATATTAACCCTTAAATGACACCAGTGGTAACTTTGTAAAGCTACTCTCGAGGTATTTGCTGTTTTGCAATACTTTGAAGAAATGTCTGCTAAGATTTGTATGCGAGTCAGAGAGCCAGATGCAGTCATCACAAGAGCCACATCTGGCTTGCAAGCCACAGGTTCCTGACCCCTGTCCTACAAGGTGGAAGTCAAATAAATTGAGATTGCATGCTTTGGGGGAAAAGTAACTTGGAAGTTTAGCACAAGTAAGGCTCAGGAAGAACTAAATATTCTTACGAACCTTGACATAATAATCTTGGAAGTTCCCATCCAAAATGTTAACAATTTTCTCATTTCTTGGACTTTTTGATAGTGCAAGCTCCCTTGGTGTCATATGAGAGCCCTAAATATATTCAATTTAGCACATAATGACACTGAAATTGAGAATACCAGCTAGCAAAAAACTAATTACTAATCCAAATTATAAGATAATTGATTCATCTTATATAAGATAACTGAGTCATCATTGAGACAATTGAGGCAGTTCTAATCATTTCGCTTCACATACTAACTTCATCTAAAATTTGTAACTTCACACAAAAATATTGCAAGAAGAAAATACAACAGTGCATGGAAAGTAAATTACAGTGACTTAAAAGGAAGTGCCTGATTTTAAAATGTAATATTTGCAAATATTTCAAGATAGCAAGATAAAGCTACAGGCCAAGAACAAAGACTACTAAGATTATCTAAAAGCAGATGGTGAATGTTGCAAAGCATAAATGAAGATTGATGCGCATCAAACAAGCAGCTTGCAATAAGTATTGAAAAGAGGACTGTGAAATTCTTTCAGCACAGCCTGATGAGAAAACCAGAAAAATCTGTGCCACTAATGAGAAGGATTCGGTACAAGCAATCATGTTTTGCTGAAAAGTCATGGAGATACAAGAAATTCAACTTTATTTACCAGAGAAGTGTTTTACACATCATTTCACCCGGCAATAAGCATAAATGGATAACACAAATTCTTGCGTAACAACCAAAACAATCAATCACCACAAGTACAGTGTTATTATCACAACCACCTTGAAATCTAGAATAGTTTGGTTTTCACACAGAAACAAGCATACCTTACTCCGAATGTCCATATTGAATTCATGAGTCTTGGAGAGCTCTTGAAGAAAGGCTACTGCCTCAATGTGATCACGTTCAATTGCAAGGTGAAGTGCAGTATCCCCATTCTGCAATAAAGGGTTAAGAAGAATGAGGTGCTGTAGAATAATTTGAAATAAATACACACACACGCACGCACAGACATTATATATATATATATATATATATATATATTATATATATATTATATATATATTATATATATATATTATATATATATTATATATATATATTATATATATATTATATATATATTGTATATATATACATATACATATATATATATATATATATATATATATATATATATATATATATATATATATATATATATATATATATATATATATATATATATATATTGCCTTTCTTCGTTTCCAGATACTGATGTAAAAAGAACAGCCTCTCTTACACAGCTTCCATTCAAAACTTAATTTGTGGAGTGAAAAGGACTCATTTCACTTTGAAGGTTTAATCTATCACCCCAAACATACTAACTGTATCACTATACATTAGGGGTGTATAGATGACAAAGTGTGATTGCTGATGGTTTAACAATATTGATTTTTTCCAACAATTCTTACTTTGCTGCTAGTAACTATATAATATTGTATCTATAATGTGGATCTTTGAGCGGCAGTGAGAGGTGCAGTACAGCATTAGGATTGCTACTGACCAAAATGAGACTTTTCGGAAGGCACTAGCAACTTCATTTTAAAAAATTTGTCGGATGGAAAAGGCCTAGTAAAGAGAAGTTCATAGCGTTTGGAAGACTGCTTGATCTTTTAAAGACTTTTCTATATTTACTAGCAACAATGACTTCATTCTGCACAAAAAGACAGATCCATACACCTTGATGTTGCATAATGGGAATGTAATACTGATTTCTCTTCAAAAATGCTATATTGGTTTGCCCAACAGAAATTTGACTATGAAAGTTGCATTTTCAGAAAAAAATTCAATCATGTTAGTACAGATGATGGTTCAGTTATCAATAATATTACCTAGCATGTAAAGAAGTGTGTGTAATTGCATGCTGCAAATGATAGTTCTTTAATTTACATTTCAAAAAATTACCATTTCGTGCAACAGATTCCACAAGCCCCCCAAAAGTTGCTGTGTTGGCAGGAAATTGGCAATTCTCGAAGCTGAAAATGTTAGAAGCATATCTTTACGACAAATCACACATAGTTAGCCATGTTGGTGCTTCTGGGAATACTTTTTGATGGCTCCGACCAATAAACCGCTTTAGAATCGTGAACAATGCTGAAAATATCATCAAAAGAATGTAGAAATGCTAAGAAAAAAGATGCAGAGAGGAAAATGTTGGGAAGAGATCACAGTAAGTTCTTTGAACGTTGCAAGGAAAGAGAATACACGGGAAAAGATTGGGAAAGGCTGCATAAAAAGTAAAGAACATTATTAATGATACGCCAATTCCACAATCATCCGCATTTAAGCACAACTGTACAACAATTTGCTCTTTGAGAAAAGCTGACAACGCTCTTGCACAAAGTCTGAATAAGAAGGAAATTATATTCAGTTAGCATCAAAGTACCAAATATGTATATCACTGATCAGAACAAATGCCCTGGTCCCAAGCGCAAAGCATTAATAGAAGTAAAAATTTGGTGGTTGATGACAGCACTCAACAGGCCAGATATTTTGTAAATGAACCCTGGCAGAAACGAAATGTGTACATTGACAAGCTTGATGGAGTGAAGCAATATGAGCAGAAGAATAGGACTGTATTGACAGAGAAGAATAGGACTGTATTGTCTGGGAATTTTACTATCGCAGCGTGCCACTATATATCAGCAATGTGATTAACCAATGGAATGAATAGCAAAGGACCAAGAATTAACCTTGTGGTACTTCACAATTATTATAACTTACTGCAACTTTTGGAGCAAACAGATAATCTTTACATCAATACTATTGGGGTACTTATCAAGAAGATTTGAATGACTTGTGGTGTCAAAACCTTTGCTTAGATGAATGAAAACAGCATTGACTATCATTTGCAAAATTGTTCAGATTGGCATCTAACAAATGAATTGCAACTGTAGATAGGTTAGGCCTAAACCCAAAATAGAAACACGATAGAAGAAAACTTTGATCTAAGCATGTAACAGCTTGACAAATGCCCTCGGAAATAACTTGTAAAATAGAAATAGACCTGTAGTTATTCAAGACTGAAACTGAACCATAAATATGAATAGGGATGATCTTTGCTTTCTTCCGGTCCGCTGGAGGGATTCCTGTTGTGATAGATACCTTTATCAGGTGAACAAGTGGAGGAGACAAAATTGCCGCTGCTTCTTTAAGCAGCCAAGGTGGTAAATTGTCATGTTCAGTTGCTTTGTTACAGTTAATAGATTGTACCTGGTGGTAAACGTCAAGTGGTAAAATTTTCCAGAGCAACAACCTCTTCTCCATCCTCTTTTTCCCTTTCTATTGACCTCCTCCAAACAAAGTCATGAAATGGAATTGCTTTTTCTTTTACATTCCTAGCAATAGTAGCAAAGAAATTGCAGCAAGAATTGGAAACTGCCCTAGGGATGCCGGATTTCACCTTGTTTATTTCAAAAGATCTTGTGGTGCATCTCTTCAACTACTTGGTTAAATTGACTTTTGTGTTGTCCAAAATGTCTTGGGATCATAGGAGCTTTCTCTTAGCAGAATTTTACCATGAAAGTTTTCTTGGCTGAAATTTAGTACCATTGACTTTCTGTATTCATCTTACCATTTTGTGGTCACCAATCCCCATCAAATTCAATATGCTTCTTGTTAGTATAACACCAATTTTTACTTTTGAAGTTGTAGTTAATCTCATTGAATTTGAATCTCATTGAACCTCATTGAATTTCTACACCATGAAAGATTTCAAAAATTCTCGAAGTTTGAAATCATATAACCTTGTTGTTTGTAAGGGTATGCACAGTTGAGACTTACAAATAAATTTGCTTTGCGAGACAGTCAATGGTTTATTATGTCGTGCTAGGCAAGATAAATCACAGCCAACAGCTGAATAAAACACGATTGCAGGGTTGATTTATTTTTGCTGAAGATAGAATTATAATCACAGCTCAGTTTATGAATTTTCATGCCAATGTAAAGCTCGATGTGTAGGACGCACTACATAGAGGCTAGCAAAGAGAATAAAACATGTTCCCATGTGCATCAGGAAGGAAAGTAGTACTATAAGAGAGCAGCCACCTTGAATATGTGAAAATAACGATTTTAAATCAACTGTGAGTCAGCCATTGGACAATATCTAAGTAAAAATCTTGAATGTGCTAAAACATATATAGACAATATCTTTTCAAACATTGGGAAAGCAAGGTCATTCTTCATTTACGTGTTTTAGAATCTGTTTACATCAAGACTCAAAAAACAGTCTTGCATAAACAGAAAGAGTTCATTTTTCACTTGGAATCTTCAAGTGAACATTGGTTATACAGTTAATTGGCCAATCTTGGGGCTAACACGATGCATCTTATCTCATGTATCCGCATCTGGCTATATAGTTTCGTTTACCTTTTGGTCACTATCCAGAGTTTTATACTCTGACAAGTGTCGAACAAAAAAAAGCTGTTCAGTATGTCAAAAAATGTGCTGCCTTTTTGTACAGTAGTAAAACTACAGCTCACTGCAACTGTATGACTGGACTTTGGGAAACATGTTCCCCTTTTGCCTTGCCTTCATAACGTTTTTCGTTGAAGCCGCCTTACATCTGTAAAAAGAAGCAGATCAGTACCCAGGAAGCTCCATATTGGAAGTTGCCCATAGTAAAGAAGCAAATTGAATATGCTCCTTCATTTCTTACCACTGAATGTATATGAAAAACTGAAATTGAGGCCCTTTCTCTGCTTATTAGAACATGAAACAACAGAGCATAACGTTGGCATGATCTCTAGATTTGGCTTTCACACCTTACCTCTCTTCTGTATGCTACCAGCAGTCCACAAGTATGGCTACCAGTGCAATTGCAATGCATTGTGGTCCAATTCAAAAAAGGTCTATTTCCAGAAAAATATTAAAAGAAGTTGAAAAAAGGAGACTATTGACAGTTTAGGCATTACTAACAAGTTTGATAGGGCTAAATATAGAAATCAAACTGCAACACTTCAGAAAATGATGAGAGAAGACAAGGACAAATTCATAAATGAACAACATTAGTGGAAAGGGGGAGAAATATGTCACCAACTCTTTCAAGGACCTCTATGCAGAAAGAATTTGACCAGCAAATTCAGACCTAGCATTCATACTATGAAAGAGGATGACAGAATCGTTCTTTGTGAGAGTGAAGAAGTTAAAAGACAGTGGCATGAATATTGCACTAACTTATATCAGAAGATCATAACTTCTACCCTTAATTCACCCAAAATAAGAAACACCTCTGTTGTACTCAGAAGTGTAATTGAGGAACTTAAGAATGGGAAAGTACTGGTGTTGATGAAATTTTACCTGAATTAACTAAAAATGGTGGCGATCATATCATAACCTACTTTTACAAACTCTGCATGTTGATTTTAAAAAAGGAATAGCTAGATGACTGGGCTAAGGCAATGTTTGTACCAATACCAAAGAAAGGTAGCATTCATTAATGTTGTTGCAACCAAACCATAGCACTAATCAGTCACTGTAGTAAAAGCATCCTTAAAATCATAGCAAGAAGAATGAAAAACAAGATGGAAAAAGAAAGTGATGAAGTGCAAGAAAGCTTTAGAACCAGAGCTGGGACATGAAGCCAGCTCAACCTCAAAATGACTAAAGAGAAAAACAGAGAGTATGGAAAGAACATGTTCTTGTGGTCTATTGATTACAGGAAGGCCTTTGACATGGTTTCACATTATGTCCCACAAGAGATTCCAGATAGCAATTCACAAGGGATCTTTCACTACCAATAACAAATGCTTGAGTTCTAGATGATAAAAAATATTTATCCAAGAATGGCTCTGAACTCTAAAACTGCAGCTATTTAGTTTCTATAAAAATTTTCCTATGTGAAACTTTGTCACGGGCCTTTGAGAAATCAAGGAAAATAATGCCAGTTTGTTCTTTAGCGTTTACTCCTTGGCATAAACCATGAACAAGGGATAAATATTGAGTTGTGCAGGAAAATATATCCTTAAGACACATTGCTTGCTTGTAATATGGTTGCACTTTTTATTGCAAGGTTAGGAGACCAATTCTACCTTTTGGAAGTAGTTCTATAAAAATGTATACAATTGAACTGGGTAAAATTTTAATCAAAACATTGGTACTTATTTACCATTGTTTACCTGAAGGGTCCAAGTGAGAAAACATACATTTTCTGTCTACACAAGACTGGGTGTTGAGTCTTTATGCAAAAGGATTCTAAAGTACTTAAATGAAAGGACAACCTTGCTTGCCCTATGATCTGAGATTTAATGTCTGTCTATGTTCAACCACAAGTTGGATTTGTAATTAGGTGTTGTCTTATGGCTGACTCACAATTAATTTTAGAATTGTTGTATTACATATACAAGGTGGCTGTTCTCTTACAGTAACACTTTTCTTCTTGATGCTTAATATTGTATGATGTTGTGTTATTCTGTTAGCTGGTCTCTGCATAATGGGTCCTACATACAGAGATTTACATTTTTGTCCTATAGTAAAATTCTGTAGTATCAACAGACTGTTTGCATTGTTATCATAGTTGAAAGCCAAAATCAATCAGACTGATCTTGTGGAGATGAGCAAGTCATCCAAACCGCTTGAGCAATAGCTTGATCCAAGACATAGAGGTTGAGTTGACTGATGGGTGTAATTGATCAGGTGTATAGCATTGGAAAAAAGGAGAAAAATAACCAAGCTATAGTTGTAAAGTTCATATCCTGAAAATAGAGAACTGCTACATATGGAGGCTGAAAAAGGTTGAAAGATAAGCAGATTCTACTTGATCGCACCTCCCAGTCAGCTAGATTTTTGACACTAGCCAGGGAAAAAGTCAATGAATATGCAGAAGTTGATTCTGCTATTGTGGATATAAACTTTCGTGTCAGAATAAAATTGAGGGAGGCAACTTTATGCATTTTGATAATGAGCCAAAGTCTCCGTCAATGCTGGAGAATGGAATTTAAGCTATTAATTTTTATCTCTTTTTCCATCCTTTGGCTGATATTTCGAGTCTTAGTGAAGTGTATGAAGTTTATAAGTGTATGTCTACCTAAGATATTACAGTATGTCCAATATTGAATGGGCAAGCATGGGAGGTACTTAGATTTACATGATTATACTTGCGTAAATGCTTGCCAGATAGATTCAGATTTTTGTGTGAGTTCTGTAAACATTCCCAAATGATACTATTGATTATTTTTCAATGCCAACTCGTCCAAACCCACACTGTTTCTCGTACAACAAACCTGGACTATTCTCCCCCACATGGTTCCATGAAATACGAGTTCAAAAGAGCTAGACTTAAATGAAAGATAGTACTGCTATCTTGACAATAAAACTACAACCTGTATCACAGCTGTCTCAGGTGTAACATCCAAAATCCATTTCATGCTCGAGAGTTTGATAACTTTGTACTTTTATGTTTACTTGTGTTATTCATTAATCGTTTATGCATTTGCTTTATGGTACGTGTTAAGTACAGTGGTCTCTCAACAATTGAATCATTTGAAGGTCAATTTCTCTTATAGCTATAGGAGAGATTGACCTCGAAGCGATTCAATATTTTCGGAGAGACCCCTAAATATAGGCCTATACCTATTTGTCCCACAGGAAAACCAAAATCTATTGGCAACTTATTCTCAGTTTAACAAAATTAAATGTTTTGACAATTACAGATTGGGATTCGCTTTGTGGAGTGGTCACTGTGACACCTGTAGTATTTGTAATCATTTGTTGCATTCTTTGTATTCATATACGTTATTATTTTATATGTAACAATTGCAGCATTGCAATGTATTTCTATCTTCACTTCACTATTGTCTTGTGAAGTTCTAGAGTTTGTTATGATTTGTAAACTTTTAGCCTGACTTATACACATATAAAACGTCATTCATATCTTGAATTATTCCTTTGCAGTATAGATTATTAAAAAATTCTGAACTCAGAAACTCCTAACCAAACAAAGTGCTGTCTTGGATAACAAGAAATAAACTTACTTTACAGCTAATGTTATTCTATATTACTTTCTCAAAGAATTGGTGCCAAACCATTGCTCATAAGTATACGAGATTATAAAAGAGATTTGAGTGCAGTGTTTCCAAGTAATCTGAGAAAACCAATATTTGCTTACATTGTTTATGTCATTTACGACATTTCTCTTACAACCTGCCAAAACCTCCATTGCTCCAACCTTGTTTTTCAATGCAGCCCAAAGGAAAGGTGAATATCCACCCTAAAAAGATAGTGAGGCTTGATCAACTTCAGAGTATATTTCCAGATCTCAGCTTTACATTGGTAACTACTGAGCATTAAACATGACCTACAATGTTGAGTGTGACCAAGGGAGGGCCTGAGTAGATGAGCATAGATGGGCCTGAAACCTAAGATAGGATTTTGTTTCTGATATCATATAGAGATTTGCCATGTAGATGGGAGGCCATCTCTGCAAGGAAATAGATGCTTGTGAACATTAAGATGTTCCATCAAAAAAGCTTGAGATTTAGGCCTTCAGTTGTAAGAGTTGGAAGTTCTAAAATATCTCCTTAATACCATAAAGTGATAATGTGCACTGATTGCAACTGTTAAATTCTTTAGAGTATCACTTATTTCAGTAATGATGCAATTTTATGTTCACCATGGCAGCCTGTTGCTGCCTATTTAGTAGTGTCTCTTCTCAACTAACTCATGATAAAGAGTCTCAGTTTTATTGAGGTTCAATCGCAATATAAAACAAATCAAGTTCAAAATTACCACAGGGGTATATCTATTCACAAAGGGCAATCTTGAGACCACGAGATGGAATCTGAAACTTGAGAGCGTTATGGCCAATGCATGAGAGTAGGAAGGCCTGCATGTGGTGGAATACAATCAATGAGCTATGCCTATACTGCTCAGCATTTTGTTTAGAATGGGATTTTCTTGGCACCTTCCAATTCAATGTTTATTTCTACCTTATTTTGTGGTTCAAAAATATGATATTGCTGTCACAGGAATTCTGGGTGCTGTGCTCTCAAAAAATATCTGAATACGGCCATTTTAACACAAACAAGGACTGGAGAATACAAGAGAAGTCTGATAGGAAAAGGGTGTATACTTTTGGTGGAGAAGCATTAATGATGGTACATTGTTGAGAACTTGGCAGCCAACCCTGTCTATAGACCTGCTGAGCAACTATATTGCCTTTGCCACATATTAACGTCTGTTACCAAGACCAGCCCTTCTCCACTGTAGTGGGATCCCAGCAAGGCTGATCCTGCTATCATGCAATGAACTTCGAATACACTATACTGTGCTTCCAATACGTATAGGGTTCTCATTCAGATTTTTCTGACCTATTTAGCAGTTCTACTCAATATGTCAGTTGTCGTTTCCTTAATAAATGCCAAGCATTGCTTTTGTTGTATACTGACACTACGAACGGCAATAGTGAAACATGATGCATGTGGTAACTGAACATTACCAACATACACCTTTATGAGTTCTTCTTAGGAATGGTGGTGGAGGGGTGGGGTGAGGGTGGGGCAAATGATGACACAATGCAGGAGGAAGGTTGATGACAAAATATATGAATGATACAATTGATAATGGTCCAAAATAAACAGGTGGATAATAGTATATCTCTGCTGGCCCCTAACTTGCATACCAAGTGTCATCAATTTATCCAATAACTAGTTACAGAGCACAGAGGATGAAACAGCATTCACAATTTAAGTATGTTTAGTGTGGTAATCACTTTCGACATACACATTGGATAATATGCTTACTAAGAACACAACTGTATTAATTTACATGAGCTGGTGACAAATACTACAGATAAAGGGTAAATGTTTTTAAAATGTGAAGGAAGAGACTTACAGTATTTTTAAGGCATAGATCAGCACCTCTATCAAGTAGGAATTGAATGAACCCAATATGCTCATTACGCTTATCCTCAATTCTCTCAATTACTAGATGCAGGACACTGTTGCCATACTAAAATGACAAAAGCCATGTCACTATAAAACAATGAAGGATAGCAAATAAAAAAGATATAAGGAATGCATGGAAAGCAGGTGTTCACTTGAATGCAAGGTGCAAATTATGGATGTTTACTAGAAACTTTGCTACTGGCACAAATTAAATCTATGTCTGCTTGTTAACTTTTGCTCATTAATCTATGCCTACTAATGTAATCTATCCCATCAATAAATGTATGGTATTGTTTTCATTTGGTCTTCATTATCAGCCATCAATACCTCTTGATCTGTAGGACATCCAACCATAAAAACAATAATAAATCAAGCCACTTAGCATGCTTAGCTGTGTGATAAGACATTTACATTTATTGAGCAATTCACTGTGATGCTCTTTCAAAATGATTTTCGATATGGGTTGTTCAGATCTCAAATATTATAAGAGTCAAAGAAAAAATTCAGTGGAGATGCAAAAGTGCGTCACCCAGAGCACTGGACTGCTGAGCAATAGCATGCAAAAGGTCAACTGACAAGAAAAGAACTATTGAGTAATGAGCAAGAAAGGCTACCAGTAGTTGAGTCGCAGTCAAGAACAATAAACTATATTGACAAGATGGGGTAATTGCCTAGCAGATGACAAACACAGTGATAGGATAACCAATAACCAAGACAAATAAAGGCAAACCAGTTTTGAAATAATTCTAGTTTCATCATGTCACTAAACCATAACAGATAAAAGTGCCGGCTTACCACTAAGACATCACAGTGCTCAATTCAATATCCCTTCTGGGTGATTTAGTTCGCTGAGTAATCTAACTTAATTGATATTTGATATTTGATATTTGGTCCACTTAACTCACCCCTTTCTACGATCAAGCTTGCTCCTTACAAAAGTAAAACAATGCATGAAATTAGCCCATGGTAGTAGCATAAACCATGCATTATATACTGTGCATTGAGGGTTCTGAAGTATTGAAGCAAGGTGATATATGTTGCTGCTTTTTTTTGGGGGGGGGGGCTAGCTAGAAGCACCAATATCAGTCAACATTTCATATTCTAAAAAAGGGTACAGTGCAGTTTGGCATATCATTAGCAGATGAACGATTTTCATTGAATGTGGATATGAATTACATGAATTTTAACAGCATCAACTTAAAAGCTGAAAAAATTGATAGTGGCTTGCACAAACTTAGTGCTTATTTCAACTAACACCATTTCTACACAAAATGGGGATAACTTGGACCACCCTATATTATGGACTTTACAATTACTTTTGATCGTAGCATTTTTGCAACTTCTATTCAATATCTATATTCTTCTGTTTCCTGTTGTTCAAAAGTTGGAAGTGGTGCAAGATGCCACAGGGTATAGCTACTTCAGAAACTGAGATATTCCAGTTACTGGTTCAAGTTGGGGTCATTTGGAACAGCAAAGTTTTCAAAAATGAAGGAAATATGATGCACCATAAGTTTGCAAATCCATCTCGTCATACATTACTAAGTATCTTACAATTTTATAGGTAAGGAAAGCGGAAAAGTAGATTAAGCAACCCCTATTAAGGCACCCAACAAAAGTTGTCAAATAATTAACATCTTACTACATTAGCTGGTTATTAACACCTTACTACATTAGCTAAAAGTTATTAATGAAAGATACTATCCACCATATTCAGAAATGACTGATCTGTTTTTTACTGGGTGGTTAAAATTTGTGTCTACATGGAGATGTTGCTTTTGGGATAGTGTTTCAACAATTGAAACTTTTATTGGGCATCAGGTTGAGGAATTCAATAGGAAAATGACACATCATAAACACCTGATGCAAGCTTTGCACAAATATCATATAAAAACAACTGGCAGTAAATGCCATTGCTGATTGTATAGAAAATGTTACCAAATATCATCTGCTTATGTGTTTTCAGGCCAGTATGAACAAAGGGGTGTTGAGATGTGATACCCCCCCCCCCAGTCGCAAGTTCTGTTTTCAAATCAACTACCTTTTTTATTTCTGTTAGCATATTTCCGCCTTTTTATCATCTGAACATGCTAAGGCTTTTGGTACAAATTGAACCTGGGTTATATTGTGTGATCTGCTTAAATAGGTATGCTGTTATCTATAACACTCTCAACCAGGTATGCATGAAAGTTTCATCCGAGATAGAGATGGTCTTCATGACATCATGAATATCTACTATGTAAGAAAACTATGATGAAAATGCAAATTTAAAATGACAGGTTTTTGGCTTGGAGTGGCAATGTGGATGAACCTTAAAGATGGTATATCTCGTGAAAGGTAATGAATGAGAACTTCAAACTTTAACATTTATCATATTCAAACAATACCTACAACAGATATAAATTTGAAAAGGTCTGGAGGAGTTGATGGGGAATGATCCTACACAAAATTCAATCTCAATACACAAAACTCAATTTCGATACACAAAACTTAATCTCAATGCAAAAAAATTCAGGTACACAAACTTAATGCCAATACACAACACTCAATGCCAATACACAAAAGTTAATCTCATACACAAAACTCAATTTATGTACATAGTCTATTGATACTACAGAACTTTACCACTGCACCAAAAAGCGGCAACATTATTTTGACATACTTGAAAGTTTTTTTTCGTCCGACACTCATCAGAGTATGAAAAAGTCGGATAATGACCTAAAGGTTAACCGAAATATATATCCAGATGCAGGTAATGTACTAGGATACGTCTAATTGGCCCGAAGTGTGACCAATTAGGACCTAGTAACATAGTTTACTTAAAGAGTCCCAATGAGAAAACAAACTCTTTTTGTCTACACAAGACTGGGTTTTGAGTCTTGATGTAAACAGATTCCAAAACATCTAAATGAAACGATGATCTTGCTTGCCCAATGATCGGAAAATTGTTGTCTGTATATGTTTTGGTGCATTCTGGATTGCAATAAGGTGTTGTCACTTTATATACACAAAAACGTAATCTCAATACACAAAATTTAAGTGCATGTACACAAAAACGAATGCAAGGACTTTACCAAGAAATAACATTTCACACAAAATCTTGTGCCCTGCTGCACTCAGTCAAGGCTAGGCCTTAAGTATGGCAGAAAAGGAAGGTAACTTTAGTTGCATAAAGTGAGAGCACATCGATGTGCTAGAAGCAAGACATCAATTCTGTACCAGTTGTGGAAGGAAGATTGACTGGGAAGAAGTTTTTATACGACATTACTTCAAGTTTGGATACCACTATGAAGTGATAATTGTTTTTCCTAACAAATTCCATGACATCAAAATTAGTCTCAGAACCCTAAAATATGAACTTAAAAGTTTTGGCCTCACCAGAAAATTGACTCCATTTTATAAAGCGACAGTATGAGGTAAGATACATGATGAATTAGATATACCTGGCTGCCCATCTGGATACAGAAGTTTGTGGCATACTCTTCACATGGAAGGCATTGTAGTTGCACACATGCTAATAGAACTTGACCCAGACGGATACCAAGACAGACAGGCTAAACAGTTAAAAAGGAGAGTTTATGTCTCTGATAGGCCTAGTTAGCACAACAAGCATATCGATGGATACCATGAGTTAGAGCCTTATGGATTCCCCATTCATGGGTGCGTGGATGGATAGAGTCTTAAAGTTTTGTCACTTTGTGTTGGAAGATGGAATAATGACCCTAAGTGCATCAGGCACATGTACTTGGACATAGTGGAAAAATTACCGGGTTGTCCAATGTCTATATGTACTGATCATGGGACAGAAAATTGGTTTGTTGATACCATGAAGAGCAAATTTTGAATAATATCAGTGCCTATAAATACGACCCTTCCCCTCATAACCAAAGAATTGAGGGCTGGTGGTCCTCCTACCAAAGGTCAAGATCCACATGGTGTATCAATTGTTTCAAGGATCTTATTGATAGATGTGTGTTTACCCCTGGCAATCAATCATCTATCACAAGAATGCCTCTAGGACTGTTTCACTTCCCTAATCCAGCCTGACCTAGATTCCATAAAGAACCACTGGAATTGACATTGCAGTTAGAGGTTGAGGTACAATACAAATGCTGGAAGGCTGAGTCCTGAAAAAATGGATGGAGGAATTGATTGTCTTCAATCCATTCCAAGTAGATAAATTTCAGAATGTGAAGAGTCAGCTGGATGAATTGCTACCTAATTAGAGTCTATACGATGATTACTTAAAATATGTGAGAAAAGTGAATGTCTTTAGAAAACACATGAATGGAAAGAAGCACTTCATCAATATAAAGCACAAAGGCAGTTTGCTTGCTCTTAGGACAACTCATGACATTTAAAATCACAGTTATGCCTCCTTTCTACTGTTGGATTAAGACTTCTCTATGGTTCACGCTATTATTGCCAAAGAATGTTAAAATGAAAATGTTCTATTTTGTGAATGCCAAACTGTAGTATTTACTACAGCACGGAAAAGTGGCAACAGTCTTTTTGACATAATGAAAGCTCTTCTCATCCGACACTTGTCAGAGCATGAAATATCAGAAGTTCCCAGTATACCTAAAACTGCCCTGGATCGGTATTGTTTCATCAAAGTTTGAAAATCAAATCAATAAAGCCATTACATCTTGTGTCTATGCTGTAAAAGATAGTGTTCCAACCACTCAAAAAAGTTGTGTAGGTTATGAATTTCTGTGCTGCTGTGACGCTTGGTACACAGCGCACAATATGCAGAAGCTAACAGACAGAAGAAAGCAACATGTTCCCATGAGCATCAGGAAGAAAAAGTAATACTATAAGAGAACAGTCACCTCGTATGTGCAAAAACAACAAATCCAAAAGAAAGTGAGTTGGCCATAGGACAACATCTTATTATGTATCCAGAATGCACCAGAACATATACAGATGATAATTTTCAGATCACTGGGCAAGCTAGATCATCCTTTCATCTGTTTACATAGAGACTCAAAACCCAGTCTTGTGTAGCAATGTTTAATAGGTCCTATTTGGCCACTTCTGGGACCAATTAGATGCATCTTATGACATGTAATCACATCTGGCTATATATTTTGGATAACCTTTTGGTCACTACCTGATCTTTCACACTCTCACGAGTGTCAGACAAAAAAGCTTTCAGTATGTCAAAAGAATGTTGCCGCTTTTTCACGCTATAGTAAAGTTCTGTGGTACCAACAGACTAGTTATGTAGTGTTCACCTTGTAGGCTGCCTTGAAAGATGAACAAAATTGCCTAGCAAAACAGAACAAAAATGGGCAATGATGCAGAACCAAATGACATCTTAATCTAGGAGATAATTTAGAAATCTGATTCTCTGCAATTTTTGGAATACATTTTAAACATCTAATATTACAAAAAGTGCGAAAATGCTACTGTTTATTGAGGCGTCATTCACAATCTAAATCAACCTATTTCTGACCATTTTCAACCTAAAACCATCCTAATGAGCTTTCATCAACTATTGGTGATCCCTTCTTGTTGGTCAGAATTGACTAAGCAACTTCCTACTCTCAGGTGCCAAATAAGTGTCCCCCCGCCTATTAATTTTTCAATTTTTTTCCAACACAAATTGACTGTAATAGGACCCCTCCCCCATTATTTAAGTCAAGGAAATCAACCTTTTTTAGAAACTTGTAATTTCTTTTCTTTTTTGGCATTATTTATGCCCAAATGTCATGGCAAAATAGCATGCTTTTGTATATATTTTAGTTATATGCTTTATGACAACCTGTTTTTGTTCTTTCCATTTGTGTACAATTATGTAGTTGTTACTCAAATTCTGCCCCCCTCATTTATTTTGACTCCCTATTTATTAAAGTTTGGAATTTTTTTCTGATTCCCCATTTATTAGGACCCCTCCATTTATTTGGCACTTGAGAGTACACCTACTTCTGGAACCTTATAAAATGCACATCAAGAGTTACATAAGAGATGATATTGACTTCCTAGACAAAATACAAATGGATATAAATTCCTCACAATGTATACCAATAGATAACAAGTTAGGAGTAGAACCTATAACTTATTGGGCGTTCAAATATCCCAGCCTGTTACCACAAAGTATATCAAAAGATTTAATTATTAATGCAGTGACAATAGTTCTTGAATGCAATACAGTAAATTTGATATGGATTATTACATGCAAATACCAGGAACAGCAATGGGCATAAAAGTTGCACCAACTTATGCAGCTCTAGTTATGAGATTCTTAGTGCTCAGATTATATAAGCAAAGTCAGGTGAAATATGGCACCAACACCAAAAATCATTTCATCAACAAATGGTGGAGGTACCCAGAAGATTGTATCCTTATTTGTTTTATTTTGTCGACCTCTTGGGCTTAATTTAGCTTTAGAGCAAATCATAAGTGCCCTGTGAACTAAAGTTTTAATAAGGCTAATCTTGTCTTTGGGCTAAGGGAATTCCAACGGATGTATTGCCAAGTAAACATTGGTTTCCTGTAAATGCTGGTAAGAAATCCAGTGCCCTCTTTCCCTACCAAAACGTCTAGAAAATTGAAGGAGTTGTCTTGCTCCTTCTCTATTGTTGATTTTAGGGCTGGATGTAGCAAGTGCAATGTGTTTTGAAAATGGTCACAATCCAGCTCGGAACCACAGATGACAGAAATAACGTCCACATAACGAAAGTAGACACCTGGTTTTGTGGTGTTGTCAAAAAACCAGGTGTCTACTTTAGACAAAAACAACTGCTTAAAGAAAACAGATATCCAGCAGATGTTCTACTTTCTCGCATCGACCAAAAACTAGCCACCTTTGCAGCAGAAAAAATACATTTGGTCCAGAGAAGTTCCTGGTATACCTAAAATTACCTTGGATTGGTACTGGTTCATCAACGTTTGAAAATCAAATTAGTAAAGCCATTACAACTTGCTACTATGCTGTAAAGCCCCGTGTGGTTTACAACACTAGAGTTATGCTACCATCTGCTAAAAAAGATTGCATTCCTACCACTCAGAAAAGTTATGTTGTTTACGAATTTTCATGACAATGTGAAGCTCCGCACATAGGATGCACTACACAGAGACTAGCAGACAGAATACAACATCATGTCCCCACAAGCACTAGGAAGAAAAGTTATCCCGCAAGAGAGCAGCCACCTCGTATATATAAAAACTACACATCAAAAAATTGATTGTGAGACAGCCATAAGACAACACCTTATTCTAAATCCAGAATGTGCCAAAACATATACAGACAACAATTTTCGGATCATTGGGCAAGCAAGATTTTCTTTTCATTGAAGTATTTTGAATCTGTTTACATCAAGACTGAAAACCCAGTCTTTTGTAGACAAAATGAGTTTGTCTACAAGAGACTCTTCTCAGAATGAAACTTTTCAAAAACTCTCCTAGGAATGAACAACTACGCATATTAACTATTAAATTTCAAATACAGAATTGTGAAGCTGTGGAGAGGTCTGGTAGGGAGCTTAGATGCATGATTTGATGCATGTTTTGATGGGGTGTTGTGTTTATGAGACTAGTTAGAGAACTGGATTGTAGTCGAATCTATATATATATATATATATATATATATATATATATATATATATATATATATATATATATATATATATATATATATATATATATATATATATATATATATATAGGTTGGAGAAACTGTCTTTTGCAATCAATCTGTGTGAATCAGTATCAAAATGCGGTTTTAAAGAAGACTATAATCATCGTTTGGTGGATCAATTCATTTTGGGGCTCAGACACTGTGTGAAGTAAAATAAACTGCTGCAAGAACCACCTATGGATTTGGATACCGCATTGTTTGTAGCTAGGAGACTCGAAGCTGCCAATGTTACAATGACGAAATAGACAGTAGAACAATTTGATCTATCGTAATCTGTTTGATCAGTTGGTTCCAGAACAACATCAAAGGTTTGCTTTAATTGTAATTGTTACGGACACGTATCACTTATAAGCAGAACTGAATGGGAAATTGGTACCAAGGGGACACAAAACCCCCTGTTACCTTCGGACATTATTGCAAAAGCTGCAAACAATTCCCCAAGTGGTGCGCTTGGTAAAACAATAGTCTCAGTTGACATCGATGGACAACAACAGGGTCCACAAACGTTCTATGTTGCAAATGATATATCTGATGAGACTATATTGGGATTAGACTGGTTGACAAATTATCAATATGTATTAATATGTCTAAGTTGCTAATGGAGTGCCCTGATTGGGCAAAAGCTCCCCTACTGTTAAACAACTCTTTGATAGCTGATCCTGCTGCTGTTACGTTATGTGATGATACCAACATTCATGCCAAGCGCGAAGTCATATGTAGGGCTAAAGTTAAAGGAGTATTTTTAACTGAAAGTATCTTAGAGCAAAACGTTGCCTTAGCTGTAAAAGGAATTTTAGTAGTGTGAGCTTTCATGTCACCAAATTGTCAAATGGTTCCTGTCCAGATTATTAACCTAGGTAAAGATACTCTTAAGTTGTATGGGGGTACAAATATCGACCATTGAGGTGAATGACCCTGCCTTATTGGACAGTCCTGAAACTAAATTTGTTGACAAACATCGTTCTGATTTATCCATTTACATAAAAATGAGCGTGTGCGTATAGAACGTTCATTACGTAGTTACAAGACTCTCACTGCAAATAACCTTTCTGAATTGGGAGCAACATCACTTATGGAGCAAGTATAGATACTGGTAATGCACCCCCATCAAGCAACTCCTAAGGCACCTTCCCAATGCCCTTAAACTGATAGTGGATAATCAAGTGAAGGAAATGACAGATATTATTGTTTGACAAAGCAATTCTCCATGGGCAAGCCCTATTGTCTTAGTGTGTACAAAAGATGGCACATGGCATTTCTGTGTAGATTATAGGAAACTTAATGATGTAACTGTCAAAGATTCCTACATGATTCCTCAAGTAAACACTTTATTAGACACGTTAGCCGGTCAAACATACTTTACAACTTTAGATCTCACGTCAGGTATTGGCAAGTAAATGTTGCAGAGGAGCATAAAGAGAAAACGGCTTTTGTTATTCCTGGGGGTGACCAGCTAGAGTTCCATCACACGCCCTTTGGCTTAGCTAATGCTGTACCAACATTTCAGCGCCTAATGAAATGTGTCTTGGAAGGAATAACCCCTCAAAAATGTTTCATCTACTTAGATTATGGACTAGTGGTTGGTTCAACCTTTGAAGAACACTTAGAAAATCTGAAAGATGTTCTTAGTGCACTCCAAACTGCTGGCTTAACAAAACAAATGAAACCCTCAAAATGCGTCTTTGAACACACAAGTGTGAAGTACCTTGGATTTGTTATTTCTAATGATGGTCTTATGCCTAATGCTGAAAAAGCGAAAGTGATTTCTGACTATCTCAGGCCTAAAAATGTGCAAGATTTATATCGTTTTGTTGGTTTAGTTTCCTACTACCGCTGGTTTGTTTCTGGTTTCAGCGATATGATTTCTCTGCTAAATTACATTGTTACAGAAAACACAAATTTTGTTTGGAATAATGAATGTGAGTCAGCATTTTGTACATTAAAAGCTGAATTGATTGCAGCACCAGTTTACGCATTTCCTACAACACACGGACAATTTGTATTATATACGGAAGCTAGTGATGTTGGTATTGGTGCTGTCTTAGCACAACAGTGTCTAAAAGGATTTTCATCTTCTGAAAAAAATTGGGCAGTTACAGAGAAAGAAGCATTTGCAGTTGTCTGGGCACTTCAGTATTTACATGCATATGTTTACAGTGAACCAATTATTGTTTACTCGGATCATCAAGCTCTTAATTGGCTCCATAATATGAAACAGCTCAGTGGAAAATTAGCCCCCTGGATACTAAATTAGAGCACTATGACTATGAAATAATCCACAGATCATGCTCTCTTATGACCCATGTAGACATCTGATCGTGTGCTCCAGTTCATAGCATCAAGATCTTATTGTGGCCATTGTCCGAAATTCAAGAATTGCAAGATCTTGATGATGATCTAGTAGCTGTAAAGAAATGGGTTGTGGCAGGAAAACCCCCACAAACTTGCCCTGAAAACAGCTCACCCATACTCAAAGATTTATATAACCTTTTCCCATCTTTGGTTCTAGAAAATGGTGTGCTACATTGCAAATGGATTAATAGATCTGACACTGATTGACTCCAAGTTGTTATCCCGAAATATTTCGCACTGAAAGTCATCAGTCAAGTTCATAAGCAAATTTGCCAGCTTGGTATTCATAAAACATTTGACATAGCTCAAAATCGCTTCTACTGACATGGTTTTCATCAGGATATCCAAGACTCCTGCAAGTCATGTGCAACATGTGCCAAAAACAAACTCGTTCCATGCCCTCATATGCAATTATAGCCAATTGAAACTAAACCCATTCCATTCCACATGGTTGGTATAGATTCTATTGGCCATTTGAAACCTACTCATTGAGGAAACCCCTATATTCTAACTACTATTGACTATTATACTAAATACGGTGAAGCTGTTCCACTACCAAAGCAGGAAGCTGAAACTGTAGTTTGTGCATTGGGAGACATAGTTGCCTGACATGGTACGCCTTCTGTTATTCTCACCGACCAAGGCGCTAATTTTGCATCTCACTTGTTCACAAGTATGTGTTGTCTGTTAAGTATAGAAAAGCGCCGTACAACCCGGTACCACCCTCAGATGGATGATCTATGTGAACGGTTCAATCAGATCTTAAAACTGTTGCTTCGTATGCATGTCATTGAAGAACAGGACGATTGGGACGATCAGCTGCCGTCGGTTCACTTATCATATCGCGTTTCCAACCATGAAAGTACAGGTGTCTTTCCCTTTGTGATGATGTATGGGCATCATGAGGCTCGTTTGCCCTTTGATGTCGATAGGGAGGGAGAGGTTAAGCGGAAACCAATTGGAGGCTCTGCAAAATTTAGAAGAACTAAAACAGCATCATGAGCATCTGAAATGTGTAGCAAACGATCGCATAAATGATAAAGCCTATTGCACAGATAAAAGTCTTAATTTTGTCGTTGGAGAACTTGTTTTATTGAAAGATCACCAAGCAAGAGGACTCAACGCTAAGTACTTAGGCACATATCAAATTATACACATGCTGCATGACGATTCTGAAATTGAGTCGCTAGAGACTGGAAAGAGACAGGTAGTACATTCGAATAGTTTTTTGCATTTGAAGCAATGCCAGTCGATGAAGACAAACATAAATTGTTAGGTGAAAGTGACGATTCAAATTCAGAGACTTTTGTATACATATTTAAAGAACCTTTCATGTACAATAGAGGTGAACAAGAACAAGAACTATATAATGTACGGCAAAATCGTAGGCAGCCAGACAGATATGGACTGCCAATTGATAATTTTTAGAATAAGGCAATGATATTTAAATAAAACTAAAAAAATACATATATTGTTTTGTTCCGTGTTGTATGTTCATTTATATAATAAACCTTTTTCTGTGTACATTTTATACTACTTACTCATTTCACTTTTTAGGATAATATTAGGGAGGAAGAGTGTGGAGAGGTCTGGTAAGGAGCATAGATGCATGCCAATGTTAGTGTTGAGAAAAGAGAGTGCTGAGTAGACAAGATGGATTTAGGATGTGTTTGATGAGATTTTGTGTTTATGAGACTATTTAGAGAACTGGATCATAGTGGAATCATAAAGCAATATACATATATAACTCCGCTATGCCGGTGACAAGCTCAGGAGCTGCTTTGGCAGGGAGGAGGAGTAAAATCTACCAAGACGTCATGACCCAGCATGGTAGATTACGGGTCAAATCCTTCCAAATGATCTACAGAAATAAGAATGGCCCTCAGTCCCCGGCAGCCGAAGGGTTGCAAAAGAAGACAGCGGTTCATAAAACCTGAAGGCAGACAGTGCAAAGAATCTCTGGTTAAAACAAAGCTTTCAAAGAAATAGAAATAAACGTGGTACCTCAATGAACATCGGAACCTCGAACACAAGGACTTTGAAATCAGAAGATCGTATCGAAGAATGAATGCATGAACTACAGAACATCAAATGGGACATAATAGGTCTACCGGAAGTTAGAAGTAAAGGAATAGGAACGCTCAACCTAAGCGGACATCTGCTGTTTTACTCAGGAACAGAGGATGGAAGAACAAGTGGAGTGGGATTTATCATAAATCGAAAATGGGTGAATCAAATAAGTAACATGCAAGGAATTACAGACAGAATGGCCAAACTAGAAATAGAACTATCAAAGAGATATAGCATGCAAATAATTCAAATCTACGCTCCAACAATAGAATATCCCGACGAAGAAATAGAAGAACTATATGGTTCAATCTCCAGAAATCTAGAGGATAGCAAAAACAATTTCAAAATAGTGATGGGAGACTTTAACGCAAAAGTAGGAACAAAATTGGAAGAGGAAAAAACAGTAGGAGAACATGGATATGGCCCTAGAAATGACAGAGGATCTAGGATGGTTGGTTTTACCGAAAAGGAAAATTTATTTATAATGGACACATTCTTCAAAAAGAGATCAGCGAGAAAATGGACTTGGAGAAGCCCAAATAAGAACACATCAAAAAGAGATTATATATTATCAAATAACAGAAATATCTTTAAAGACTGTGATATAGTCCACCGATTCAACATAGGAAGTGACCATCGTTTGGTAAGGGCTAAAATACACATAGATGTAAAAAAGGAAAGAAGAAAACTAATGACAAACCAAATGCAAAATATTGACATGGAACAACTAAAATTGAAAAAACAAGAATTCCAAATTCTATTAGCAAACAAATTTCAGGCCCTATACGAATCAGAGCTAACCCCAACGGATATAGATCACACAAATAAGGCAATAACAGAATACATACTTGAAGGAGCAAAAACAATAGGAGGAGAAAAAAGGACTTCACATAGAAGGGTGATAAATGAAAACATAAGTAATTTAATGAAAAAATGAAGAGACATGAAGATCAATGACAATTACCAAAACAACATTGAATACATAGAACTCTGCAAAACAATCAGAAAACAAATAAGAGAAGAAATAAGGAAAAGAAACTGTGATCACATTCGAGAAATCATAAAAAAGAAGAAAAACATCAAGGGAGCAATACAAGGAACCAACAAATCTAAGAGAATCCTGACTTCACTAAGGAAACAAGATGGAACATTAACAAACAACCAGAAAGGAATTATGAACTGCATAAACTTATTCTATTCACAATTATATGCAAATGATTTAGAAGACTTACTAACACCAGATAAAGAGGATGATGAAATACCAGAAATGCTTATAAGGGAAGTCGAAAATGCCAAAAAGAAACTGTAAAACAGGAAAAGCAGCTGGTCCAGATGGGATAACAAATGACATTCTAAAATCTTGCGGAGCAGAAACATACAAAATACTGACAGATCTATTCCACCTATGTATAAAGCAAAAGAAAATTCTTGAAAGCTGGAAAAATGCTAAAATGATTCTACTACACAAAAAAGGAGATCAGACGGACCTAAAGAACTACCGGCCAATTAACATACTCTCCTCATTATACAAAATATTCACAAGCATAAGAACCAAGAGATTAGAGAATCAACTGGATTCCGAACAACCTCAAGAACAAGCAGGTTTCAGAAAAAATTACAGCACAATAGATCACATAGTCGCACTTAAGCAGACAATAGAAAGATCCAATGAATATGAATTACCATTATGCCTCGTCTTCATTGACTACGAAAAGGCAGTCAATTCAATTAAACACAAAGCCATCTTTGAAGCATTACAAGCACAAGGAGTGTCAAAACAATACTTAGACATAATAAAAATATCTATACAAACGCCTCAGCAACTATCCACAATGATAAAGACACTACTGCAATAAAAACTCTCAAAGGTGTGAGACAAGGCAACACAATATCCCAAAAGCTATTTACAGCCGGACTACAAGAGATTTTTAAAGGAGTGGAATGGTCAGAAGATGGAGTGAATGTAAATGGAAGAAAACTAATCCACCTCAGATTTGCAGACGACATCGTGCTAATATCAAATAACACAAACGACCTACAAGCAAGACTACAAGAACTGAACAACAGCAGCAAGATATCTGGTATGAAGATAAACATGAGCAAGACTAAAGTAATGTTCAACAAACAAATATTTGCTCAGCCAATATATATTGAAGAATAAGAACTCGAAAAGGTTGAAGATTATGTATATTTGGGTCACACTATTAAAATGGACAACAACATTATGGACGAAGTAAAGAACAGAATCAATAAAGGCTGGAAAAGTTTTGGACAATTAAACAACATAATTAAATCAGAAATCCCAATGTGCCTAAACAGAAAAGTTTTCAACCAATGTATCCTGCCATCTCTCACATACGGTTGTGAAACATGGACTAATAGTACGGAAATGAAAAGGAAACTGCAGATCACGCAAAGAGCAATGGAAAGACAAATGCTTAATATAACAACAAGAGACAAAAAACGAGATGAATGGATACGTAATCAAACTGGAGTTAAAGATGTGACAAGAAGGATGGCACAGAGAAAATGGAAATGGGCAGGACACATAGCTAGGACTAAAGATCTAAGATGGTCCATCGAAATTCTTCAATGGATTCCAAGAGACAAGAAAAGACCAAGAAGACAACCACCGAAAAGATGGAGAGACAACTTAGATTCCTATGCTGAAATAACATGGCAGAGAAAGGCATACAACCGAAAATTCTGGGGAGAAATAGAGGAGGCCTTCATCCTGCAATGGATAGATAACGGCTGAGGTGATGAGGTGAGGTGATATATATATATATATATATATATATATATATATATATATATATATATATATATATATATATATATATATATATATATATATATATATATATATATATATATATATATATATATATATATATATATATATATATATATATATATATATATATATATATATAATATATATTTACACGTGTGTGTGTATGTATGTATGTATCTATCTGTGAAAAATGTGACACTCTCAGAAGATATTCAGAGAACATAAATGAATCATACAGTGTTGAAAATATTTGATAATGATTTAATAATGATCTTTTAAAACGTTCTAAAGCACATGAGCTGCTATGTAAGTTTCAAAGACAGTTACAGATTGTCAATACTTCAGATGTACAAAGATTGTTTGGACTCTCAAAGATTTACGGATTTTGGCAAAATCCGTAAATCTTTGAGAGTCCAAACAATCTTTTGCCCCTTTCATTTAATTTTTATTGCAGTTTTGCATGTATTACAAGTGTTGTCCTTCAGCATAACCGGTTTTCAATTTGCATTCCTTTACATATAATAGTGAGTTTCCGAAAAAGGACGGTACGACGACGGGAACCTCAGCGAGGCCTGGAACTAGCCGTTCCTTAACTCGGTCTGTCAACCAACATTTTGCCTTTCCGATTGACGACCACGACCTTGAATTGGCGCCAAAATCAAACACTGAAAATGGAGGATTTCTTATACATGCTGCATGATGATGGCGATATCGATGATGAGGAACTCCTTCTTTTAATACCAAATCATCATAGAAATTTGCATGTTGGCCTACCGTACTCTTCGTATGATCGCTTTGATATATTTGATATGCGAGAAGATGAATGTGAGGTAGAATTCCGTTTTCAGGCTTGCTGCTGCTCTGCAACTCCCGAACACCTTCAAATGTCAGAATGGTGTGGTTGTTGACAATGTTGAAGGCCTATGCATTGCATTAAAAAGATTTGCATATCCATGTAGATATTTAATCCCTCATTTTGGCAGGCCCATATCTCAGCTTTGTATGGTTTCCAATCTTGTTGTAGACCACATTATTGACAGATTTGGCTACCTTCTTACTAGTCTGGAGCAACCTTGGCTTTCACGTCATTATTTACTGCTGTTTCCAGCTGCAATTCATAACAAAGGCGCTGCTTTAGACAACTGCTGGGGCTTTGTGGATGGCACTGTTAGGCCTATTTGCAGACCTAAGCAGCATCAAAGGGCAGTGTACAATGGCCATAAACGAGTCCATGCACTGAAGTTCCAGTCAGTTGTTACACCTAATGGGCTAATTGCAAATCTTTTTGGTCCTGTAGAAGGTAGATTCCATGACAGTGCCATGCTTGCAATGTCTGGGCTGTTAGAGCAGTTGGAGCAGCATTCATTCAGCTTAGATGGCCAACCTCTTTGCA
>OLMO02000294.1:13808523-13825857 GCA_900291935.2 Cassiopea xamachana
ACCAGATCTTGAAGAATACTTTAGGTAGTTGTCAGCACAGCTTTGGAGGATGATTTTTTAGAAGCTTGCAAAAAGCTTTTCATGTTCATGTTACAAAACAGTTTTTTTAAAAACTACCAATGCCACCAAAGTTAGGCGTTGCATACTGCACATGACACGATCTATACCAATTTAGTACCATTTGGGTATTTAATATAGAGTAGACATGAAGAAATCAAAATTTGCTTGAAACACTACATAAATTCCATTAAAACCTGAGACATTATAAGCAAAAAAAGAACAAAAGCAGTAAAAGCCCACATATTAGAACCTTCATATAATAAAAGCCTACAGTGATTTGCCATTCCATTGGGAGGAGGGGACATTTAACCAATTAACCAGCTATTGTTACTTAAAAAGGAAAGGTCACAAAAAATACTATGTCCAGCTCTCTTGCATCATGGCTGACTTTTGACCAACTTTCTTGCAAATTTTACAACATTGGGGGCTATGACACCCTATGACCTCCATCTGCACATCCCTGAGAACCTGTAGCCTGAAACTGTATGTTTTTATTTCAAGTAATTAGAGCCTTTTCAGCCTGATATTCTAGGTAGGTTCTTATAAATGGTTTATTTATTCCACTGGTAAATACACTAAGCCTACTTGCCAATCAACCCCTTTCATGCATGCTCCAAACATTCAAGATTCATTTTTTGATAGGTAGCTTCCAACCTTAGTTTTCTACCACAAAGCTTTAGGTGGCAAACTATATTGCCAGTCCTTCAATACTGAATTGTCAACTATCATGTACCTTGGCATTTTTGGACCTTTTATTTAGAACTAGCATCCTGATGAGTTGAATTACCTCAACACATAAGAACATGAACAGGTTCATTTTAAAATTGTAGAATGTTCTTTGCAGGTATTTCCTGTATTTTTTAAGCAGTAAGTGCAAGATACATATTTTAACAACTGATGCAAACAAATTTAATTCTGTATATCAAAAACAGTGAATAACATTAACTATAATTTCATGTGTGATTCAGCAAACATAAACAAGCTTGGTTGCTCTACTTGTTAGTTACTTAATACCTCCAAGTGAGCTTTGGCTTTGCTTTATACTCTTACAATAACACCAATGAATAGGCCAAACATACAGATATGTGAGAAGAAGGAAATCATAATAGCCACTTTATAGGCTACATTCAAACTAATTTATTTAATCATTCTTGCAGCTTTAGCAAGATGGATCTCTCATATTGAAAAGTCAAATACAGTGAGTGTTGCCTGCTGTTCTAAATTTGGGCAACCATATTTTTGCAATAGGCTGATGTGCCAATCAAAGAGATTAGTGCTACATACAATAGCAGAATGTATAAAGATGGGACATACTTTTGAGACAACTGAAAACAAATTAAGGGCCACAAAATTATTTTTCAAAAATAATTCTATTCCTTTTTCTCCAGGCTATTTTGATAGAGGGCCAACAGTAACTTATTTTGTTGCTGTACCTGCTCCAAAATAACCTGCTGTTGTTGCAATTGCTGTCTTAGGACAAAGATAAGGTCTTGGTCCCTTTTCAGCCTGCTCTCCAATTCTTTCTCTTTCATGCTTTGCTCCCTTTCCCTCATTTCTATCTCTTTTCTACTCATTCTTATCTCTTCCTCATCTCTCTTCTCCTTCAAATCCATTCCTCTTCTCCTCAGCTCTAACTCCCCTCTCTCACTATCTTTTCTTGCTCCTTTTTCTCTCTCAAGTACTCTACTGCTTCACCCCCACATTTTCTCCTCTTAGGCTCTTTTTCCACATTCTCCCTTGCCCTGGTCTCTCCCATTCTCTCCATAGCCCTCTTCCTTATTGTTTCTGCTGTTTCTCTCTTTTTCTATCAACAGCCTCTTATTCCTTTCACCAACAGCCAGTTGCTCTTGCTGGCCCTGTTCCATTTCAGTGATGTCCTCTAATGCCTGCTCTAACTCATCTGGCTCATCAGGGCAGATACCACTAGCTCTTTCCTCACAAGCCCTTTTACGTTTAAAGTCTTTCTGCAATTTGCAAAATCTATCTCTAACACCCCGTTGATCTACTAAAAACATAGGGTGGTCTAGTTTGTTTAAATTTTTTGCAATTCTGTCCCATGATTGCCCTCTGTCCCTGGTGCCATGCTTGAATCTGAAGGGCTGAACTACTAGCATCTCCCTATACAAGGCTACATCATGCTGATTGCTCCAAGTCATTTTGTACCTATTTAAAAAGGTTGAGTAGAGAAATAAGAATAATGATAATGCATAACATATTCATTTCATGTTCAAGCTATTAATCTAGACCTTGATACAAAAAAATACAGTTCATTTGATGTAATGTAAAAGCTAAATTAATGGAACCTTCCTTTAACTGAAAAGAGGTACTGGGAATAACAAGACAGGTCATATAGTTTATGATATAAGCTAATGAGTATTTTTCTTCTCTTTGAGTAATCAAAAAGTATTAATATAGCTGTTATGGAGCATAATAACCACGAACACTGGCTGAGTCTCATCGTCCTTCTCAATGATCCGTGAGGCCATCTCTTGTGTGAAGGTGTTGGATTTGATAGTACTAAAATTAAATAACAACCGAGTTCAATTTATCTGTCACTTCTCAGTTAAGTTAATCAAAGATATTATTTAACGAAAAAGATATAAATACGTCAATTAAGTGGAATATGGTTTATTCATACCTTCTCAAAGTTGACGTTCCGTTCAGGACTGTGAATTTTGCAGTGCACGTTCTAGAACGACTAAAAACAATCACGGGGGTATGCACATATTGCTGGGTTCGCTAGTTCCAGTCCTCGCAGACGTTCTCGTCACCGTCACGTTGTGAATCGGAAACTCACTAATATAAGCTAAAGCACAATCATTTAAAATACTAGCTTAAAATACAATGCATTTTTGTGATACAAACAGATAAAATAAAACAAAACTATGAACTGTTCTACAGTCATTGGGGATTGAGGTTTAAATCTTAGCCCCCCTCCCCCATATGCAAAGGTACTTTGCCCAAATTTCATTTCCTCTCTTCTATGTAAAATTGCTCTTTGTTGAAAGGTATCCCAAAACTTTAATTGTTCTGCAGTATCTGTGTGCAAACTGGCATAAGTGAACAGCAAGAGGTAAATGGATGGCTTCAGTGTTCCCCACTGCTTCAAACAATTAAAAACGTCCAAAAAGGTAACAGTTCTTTCTTTGGCTGTGTCCTGCATCTTACTTGACCTACTAACCTGCATTTTACAGTCACCTAACTATTACATTGATACCTAAAACTAAAACACAAGAAGAGTTTTAGGCACCTAAATTTTCAATAATCAGATAGTATCTACTTGCCATGTCTACTGCATTTATGAAAGGGCCATCTTCCAGTTCACTCTTTATTTCTTCTATTCTTAGCTCTTTCTTTTTCAGCAACTGTAAGATCTAAAAAACATTTAAACCATCTATTACACTTTATCCAAGGACTATTCACTGTTTTCATAAATTGGAAATAAATATTGCCATTAAACCTAGTAGAGTAGTTTGCATCAGAACATTTTTAGACCTCTGATTTCAACCATGCTTTGTACAGAATCAATAATACTTCCATGAAACACATGCTTCATTGTCTTGATTTAGCATGAGAAGTCTAAATTGTCTTCATTCCCCAGTAATTGTGCCAGCAAAAGTGTACGGTAGAAATGATAAGTTATCACTATAAAAAACCAGCAGTATCAGCTATCCAACACCCGCAATAGCAAAAACATGGAAGTGGTTAGTAATATAAATTAATATTTTTGAAATTTAAAGCTAGGAGCATCATAGCATTACGTTTGAAAGTTTGAGAACAGCAGCTTTATAGAAAGCTAATGAAAGAACTAGTAACATAACTGGTCAATATGGGTTGGGAACACAAAATGAACATGGAGAAAGACTAATCGCATTTTTTCAGGAAAACCAATTAATTATAGCCAACACTAATTTCAAAAAAGACCTGAGAAAATTACACATGCAAGAGTCCAGATGGAAGACTAGGAATCAGATAGATTATATATTAATAAACAAAAGGTTCAGAAACTGTGTGACGCTAGCAAAACTTATCCAGAAATAGAAATCAATTAAGATCATAATCTATTTATAATAAAAATGAAGATTCAACTAAAGAAACTCAAAAGGTCAAAAAAGAAACAACACTTGGATACTAACCTACTTAATGGCAACTCATATGCAGTTAGATTTAATAATGAAATAAGAAGAACATTTGATCCTCTCCCCATAGAAGAACTTGAAAAGCAATTTGATAATGAAGAGCATATAGCAGACATATGGCGTACAGTGAAAGAGAGTATTACAACAACATCAAAAGAGATTCTCCCATTATGAACTAAAATGAATAAACAAGTATGGATGGCTGACAATATTTCAAGCAGGATGGACAAACAAAGGCTTATAAAAATGTTGACATATAGTAAAGAAATAATCAATGATTGCAGAAATGCAAAAGAAATTTGGCTGAATACACAATGTGAAGAAATAGAAGAACTGGAGAACAACATAATTCAAGAGAATTACATTCTATAGTCAGAGAACTATGGCAAAATAAAAAATATAGCTACAACAATGGGTGCATTGTTGACACAGCAGGAAATTTCATATTTGCAGAGGAAGACATTACTAATAGATGGAAAGACTATATTACAGAATTATATGATGACAATAGAACCAAAATGCCTCAGTTTGCAATAAAAAGTGCAAACAGCATACTACAAGAAGTACAGCAAGCCATACTTTCAATGACAAATGCTAAAGCAACTGGGTTGGATGATATCTCAATTGATATGCTAAAAGCTTTAGTTGAACACACTACTAACACAATAGCAAAACTATGCAATATAAAATACAACGTGGGGGTACATACCAACTGAATTTTACCACAGCACAAAAAAGCGGCAACATTCTTCTCACGTACATAAAAGCATTTCTAATCCGACACTCATAAGAGTATGAAAACCTCGGATAGTGACCTAAAGGTAACCGAAATATATATCCAGATGTGGTTACTGTGCAAGCCATCGAAAGAAACTTGAGAGAGGAACAGGCAGGTTTCAGAGTCAGGAGAGGATGTGTAGATCAGATCTTCACTCTCCGCACAATAGTGGAACAATCGCTGGAATGGCATTCATCATTGTACATCAACTATATCGACTTCGAGAAAGCATTTGACAGCATCCACCATCCTTCACTCTGGAAAATTTTGGCAGCTAATGGATTTCCTTCAAAAGTCATCAACATCTTGAAGGACATGTAAGCAGATAACCAGTGTTGTGTATGTTATGAAATGGTTCTGTGTTAAAGCAGGAGTTAGACAAGGATGCGTAATTTCTCCCATACTCTTTCTCATCGCCATTGATTGGATGATGAGAAGAGCCACTGGAGACAAGACACAAGGACTTGTATGGGAATGGACCACTCGACTGTAAGACTGCGATTTTGCAGATGACTTCGCCCTGCTAGCACACACCCAAGAAGACTTCCAAGAGAAGACTGACAGGGTTGACCAGACAGCAAAGTGCATGGGATTTAATATCAACCCAGTTAAAACGAAGATGATGAAAGCCAACACCTTGAAGAGGTGCAGAACTTCAAGTACCTGGGCAGCTACATACATATCAGCTGACAGTAACATCGAAAAAAGAAATCTCCACAAGAATCGGCCTCACATCAAACACATTCAAAAGCCTCAATAACATCTGGTAGTTGTCAGCCCTGCAGATGAAAACAAATTTAAAAATTTACAATTCAAATGTTCGCTCCGTCCTCTTGTATGCCTCAGAAACATGGAGAACGAACAAAAAGATTGAAAGCCAGCTGAGAGGCTTTGAGGGACGCTGTCTCCAATAGGGAGGTGAATAAGCGAGAGGGTCTCCGCTGCATTGTCGAAGAGGTAAAGAAGAGGCAGTGGAGGTGGCTGGGCCATGTGCTCCGGATGAGCAAGACGAGACCTACACACATCGCTCTCCGATGGATGCCTGCAGGAAAAAGGAGAAGAGGTAGGCCACTGGGAACATGGCAAAGGACCATGGAGGAGGAAATAAAGAAAGCAGGCAAGACGAGGAAGGAGATCGAACAGATGGCCCAAGGCCGTGAAGTATGAAGAGGCTTTGTTAGCACCTTACGCTCCACCAGGAGCGAACAGGACTAAGTAAGTAAGTAAGTAACCAATTAGGACCTATTACCAATGTTTACTTGAAGAGTCCCAAAGTTTGAAAATCAAATTAGTAAAGCCATTACAACTTGTTACTATGCTGTAAAGCCCCGTGTGGTGTACAACACTAGAGTTATGCTACCATCTGCTAAAAAAGATTGCATTCCTACCACTCAAAAAAGTTGTGTTGTTTATGAATTTGTGCGCAGATGTGAAGCTCAATACATAGGACGCACTATGCAGACTAGCAGACATAACAAAACAGCATGACCCCATGAGGATAAGGACGAAATGTAGTACCATAAGAGAATAGCCACCTTGTATATGTAAAAAGAACAAGTCTAAAATTAATTGTGAGTCGGCCATAGGGCAATACCTTATTGCAAATCCAGAATGTGCCGAAACATATACAGATGACAAGTTTTGGGGCATTGGGCAAGCAAGATTGTATTTTCATTTAAGTGTTTTGCCTCTGTTTACATCAAGACTCAAAACACAGTCTTTTGTAGCCAAACAGAGTTTGTTTTCTCATTGGACCTCTTTAAGTAAACAATGGTAATAGGTTCTAATTGCTCGCACTTGGAGCCAATTAAACGCATCCTATCACATTAACCACATCTGGATATATATTTTTCAGTTAACCTTTAGGTCACTATCCGACGTTTTCATATTCTGATGAGTGTCAGACAAAAAAAGCTTTTAAGTATGGTAGAAGAATGTTGCCACCTTTTCGTGCTGTGGTAAAGTTCTGTAGTACCAACAGACTATTTACCAAATGAATTAGAAAAATCTATATTCATAACAATTCCCAAAAAAACAAAAAGTGCAAGACTGCACAGAGTGTAGAACCATAAGCCTTGTGATTCATGTTGCTACACTCCTACTAACGATCATACAACAACATATAGCAAACAACACTGATTGAGAATGCAGTAATCTGCAATGTAGTTTTAGATCAGGAATAGGTACAAGAGAGGTAATATTCAATGTTGCATGTTTTATTGACTATATAAAAGCTTTCGATCGGGTTAACCGCACCAAGCTAATCACGTGTTTGAAGGAAATAGGAGCTGATGACAAAGAACTTCAAATAATTATCAAAATGTGCTGTGAACAGACTGCTGTGGTAAGAACTAAAATTGGAGTTTCATCACAAATTGGGGTAAAGAAAGGTGTAAGACAAGGTTGTGTACTATCACCAAACCACTGTAATTTACATACAGAAAAGATATTCAGAGAAATTGAAGACATACCAGGTGTAGTTATTGGAGGAGCAAATATAAATAATCGAAGATATGCAGATGATACTGTGCTACTGGCAACTGATACTCTCAAATCACAAGAGCTGATTAATGCTGTATATGAAAAAGGAAAAGGCTATGGTATGAGCATTAATATTAAGAAAACTACAGTGATGGTTGTACCTAAGATAGAAATTGTATCAAGTGGTATGATTACAAATATGTGGGAGAGCAATAGAACAAGTTAAGAAAGTTACATACCTTGGTCATTTAATAACAGACAATGGGAAATGTGATGATGAAATAAAAAAATAATAGAAATAGCAAGGGGGCATTTAACAACATGACAAAAATCATATCATCAAAGAAAATAAGTATATCTACCAGATTGATACTAATCAAATGCTATGTGTGGTCAACATTTACTTATGGTGTAGAATCCGGGACAATATCAAAAACCCTTGCTAGAAGAATCAATGCTTTGGAAATGTGGAGATATAGGAAAATGTGAAGAATTTGATACACCAAACATTCAACAAATGAGGAAGTCCTGAAAATATTTGATACTGAAAAGCAATTGTTGTATACCATTGTCAAATGGAAATGCTAATATTATGGTCACAATGTCAGACAACGTTTGCTACAATGTCAGCTGTCTGAAGGAAAGATAAATGGCAAACGCAGCAGAGGAAGACCAAGAAGTACAAGGATGGACAACCTACGGAAGTGGACAGGAAAATCATATCAGAAATAAGTAGAAATGGCAGAAGACCGTGATCCATTTAGATGCATGACAGTCAAGGTGCTAAAAGCATTGGACATGCTATGATGATGATGTATTCTAATCTTTGTATGATGTCCCCATATTCCACACATCCACCTATTTTACACACCTTACTATTTTACATGTAACATTACCAACCACACTCCTAAATGATGGCTACATTGCAAATCTATGATAAAAAAATGGTATTTGGCAAATGCCATGCTCTGCAGACTGGAGGACGAAGTATGTAGGTATGAGTGCAACATTCAATTTTACATGTTTTGTTATTGTCCTTCCTAGCGGACTAAACAATATGAAAGCAAAATTAAAGGCTCAGCGTAGAGTACCCTAACAAACAACTGTTATTTTGTTCATATGTAAGAACAAATGACAATAAAATGAGCACCAATCACAGCCCAGATGATTTTTGCATCTAAATTCATTGTTTCCAAGGCAATAACAACACTTACCAGTTTGTGCAAAACAGAGAAAGATACCACTAGAGCTTCAAAATACTTTTATGTTAAAGCCATAAGAAATAAAAAAAAATTCATAATTCAGGGTTTGTACAGCATTTGAGAAAAAGCTTCCTGAATTGTCACATAATTTATACATTGTTCCCTGATTAACATAGTAAAATATATACATTTTCCCAGATTTTTTCAAAAGCATAATGTTTTTCCCAAGTAAGTATCAAAAAGACTTCATATTGAGATGGCATGAATAAAAATAGACAAAAAGAAGACGAAGAATATCTGTCATCATAAAATAATTTTTCAAACATATGATGTGCTAAGCTGTTCAAATGTTCTATGATCTTCTTTCTTTTTTCTTGAAGAACCTGCAATGCCTCTTTCAGTCTGCTGGCCTCACCCTGTTTTTACTGTGGCTTTCTATTCAACACATTCCCTTTCGCCAACAATTCAAAGTTTCTCTGTTTTTCAGCCTCGTCTGCAAGTTGCAGAAATTCAGTGTGTAAATGTTTGCCTATCTTAATATTCTCAGCAATAGAGCCTTTCATTTCTTCAATCTCCTTGTTGATTATGGCCAGTTGAGCAAACATCATACCATATGCAAATCTTTTTCATGATAATGAAGTGTTCAAAGGTGCATGAAGCAATTCTAAACGAAAGGAAACAGGCTCCCCAAGTGGGCACCTTAAAAGTGAGTCTTCCCATAACACCAACGGTATGATACTTCTACTGTCAATAATTGATATTCTTTCTCAAGCTTGCAACAATGTTCCCCTTGCAACATACAAGTAAGGTGGGGTTGGAGGGCTTACAATAACACTTATGTAATGTATAGAAGCTTCATACGATACTCTTATACCCAGTGTCAAGTTACATGGATTCCCGTCTGTCTTGGAAGTCCAGCAGGTAAGTTTCTATTTCTATGTTAGAAACATGGCAAATTTCAAAATGGAGGCTACAACTTTAAAAGAACTTGTTGTTATTAGAATGGAACGATTTAAACTCTTGTTACCATATTTTCTTATTGATGCCAAAGACTTACCTTGCCAGTGTGCCTATAATGTAAAAGGCAAATTTAATTTTGTGAACGAAGATTACAGCCAAAGCCCATTGAAATTGTAACAATAAACATGTATGGTCTGTAACCATGGTAGCAGGTCCCTAGTGACACCCAAATGGCACCGAAAGTTTTAATTTGTCAGTTTATGTGTATGTCTATTTATGAGTTAATAATGTATGATGATAATGATGATGAAATTATTAGCTACAAAGCACTGATGGTTTGTAATCATGGCAACAGAACCACACCCAATCTTGCTCTATCTTTTACATATTTTTTGGTTTTCATATTTGGTTGCATCTATTTTTTGAGGTTTATTCTCATTTGTGCAGCTTTTATAGCTTATGAACAAGTTCAAACTACAGTTGTAAGGTCAAAGAACAGCCAAATCTTGACTCCAATTTCACTTGTTTGGTTTGAATATTTATTGTGGTTTTTTCCGAAAATGTCATAAAACTCCTTCCTTGGATTCAAGAGTTATAACGTGTCAAATGCAGTCTAGCTTCAGGTCCTATTTTGTGCCATTTATCACACTTTTTACATACAAATTTGCTACTTTCTGCTATGAAATTAGTGTTGGATTTGTGATACTCCTTTCATCATAACTTTTGAACTGCTTAAGATACTTTTCTGAGAAAAATTGCAAAACATTTCTCTCTCTAAGATCTATTAGAAAATGTAAATTTTCTAACTCATAGGATGCCTTGTGGCACCATGATTTGCAAATTACGTGGTTTCTTTAAAGTTAGTTATGTGTGGAGCCTCAGTCTGTATATGGGTAAAAATGGCATAGTTGTCAAGAAGAGGCTTCAAACTTTCACATGGTACCGTCTTTTTGCCGATCGGTTACTCGTGACCCTGTGAAATTTCAGTCAGAAAGATTAAATTCGAATTTTTTCGAAGACTGAGTAAACTGTTCAGGAACAAGTAAGTAATCTGTTTAAATACATTTATCATACTATGAGACTGTGGTATTTGTTTTAGTATTTGGAGTAATGCTCCACCCATAAATCGATTTTAGCTACCCTAGGTTTGCAATTTCAATTTGAGTTGATGTGTAGATTGTTTTGTCGGTAGGATCAGAGAATCAAAATGGCAGAAAACAAGATGCCTGCAACAAGGTTTGCCATAGAAGACATTGATGTCATTGTTATTGATGGAACAGTACCTTTGGGTTGGAATTTGCAATCTTCCAAGGCTACTTATGGGTTGATTGATAAATTGTTTGTCTCCTTAGAGAAAAATTGCCTACCACAAACAAATATAGTCAGCATCATTGCCAGGCTAGTTTCCTTCGACAAGGATCATGTCTCTAAAATCATCAAAAAGCCAAGTAACTTGAAAAGAAATATGTCAAGGACCTTGTCTAAGGGTAAGGATGTTTCTTCTAAGGTCTTCACAGAGTTGTATGATTCAAACCCCTTACTCCTAATTGTTTCTTTTGGAACAACCAGTATTTCTTTTGCAACTCTTCAGTCAATTGTAGATGGAAGTTATGTAGCCCCTTGTGGTTTTGAAAAAATTACTTTGAAAAATAAATATGTTTTGGAATTTCTGGATGCTAAGAACAGGTTGAATGCTACATGGGTTGATTTTAAGGATTGGTTAGTTATGTTGTGAATTAATGGGGACTAATTTACCTTTGAAGAATCTTTGAGATCTGCTGTTTTGAGAGTCAAAGAAAAATTCACTGATTTGAAAAGGTGTGGAAAAGACCAAGAGCTTGAAGCATTTGTTAATAATATTTTTATTGTTCCTATGCCAAAGTATAAAAAAGGGTAGATGGTGTTTTACAAGGAAAGGTACCTGATGTTTCAGCTAAAGTTGAACAACACAGCAATATCATATCATTACTGTTAGAAAAAGTTACAGAAAGTGAAAATGGAATTAGTTATTTAGTTGAAGAAATTAATACAGAAAAGTCACAGAGAGGGCAAGTATTTGATTATGCTAATAGTTTGAAAAAAGCACTGCATGTTGCCATTGAAGAAAACAAACTAAAGGATTTACAACTTAGAGAGAGTATTAAGAAAATTGGAGAATTAAATGTACAAAAAGTTAACAGAAGAATCAAAAGATCTAAACAAAGATTTGATGATGTGTCAACCAAGCAAGATGAGGTTATTGTTGATTTATCTTGTGAGCTTTTAGGGGAACATGAAGAAATTAAAGGAAAAGATGATAACAATGAGACATTAAAGTCTAATTTAGACCGTTCATTAAAAGAAAAGCTTTCTGCTCAAAAGATGAAATGGTATTATAAGAACAAAAGAGGAAATATGAATAACAGTGAAATTGAAAGCTATTCAAGATTAGATGTTTTAAGTTCAAAAATACGGGAATTAGAAAATAAGAAGATGGAAATCAAAGAAAAGCTAGTTTTTTTTCTTAAAAGTGAGGATATTTGTTTGTTTGAGAATGGCAAGTATGTTGATACAGTTTGAATGCTATATGAGGATCTTCTTTGTCTTGGTGTCAGCACTAATAATGTAGAGGAAGTTATTACAACATGTTTTCAAAGTATTGAAGGTAGAGAGCTTGGATGACTGCCAAAATCAATATTTGCAGAGTACATGCTACATGAAGCCAGAGCCCTGGCACAGATACAAGTTGCACAAGAGCTTTTAGACGGGTGGGATACAGGCAGCAGAACACTTCATTCTCATGGAACATTAAAACATGGGAGATCTTTTGTGACTTATCACGTTGTTAAGGGGAGTGGTGAAGGGTTGTTGTTAGGTTTACGAGAAATTGCTTCTGGTGATTCGACCACCCAATTAAATGTTTTAGAGCGTCTTCTTAGTGATGTTGTTAACATGTTTCAGCATGGTGCTGTTGATGTTGTCTGTGATGGAGATTAGGTTTCAGGGGTTAACAAGATTGTTAAGAGCATTAACAATGTTATGTCAGATCATTGTGCTGTGCAGAAGTTTAATATTTTGTTTATTACATGCATACAGGAAGGAAATTTTGCCAATTATCATTAGTGATTGGGAATCTTTTACAGAGGCTGAGAAAGATAAGATGTCTCAGGTAAATGAGTTTTTTGTGGCCTTCATTATGTGGTTGGTCTTTCAAATCAAGCAGAGGCTTGTCTGAAATTTGGGATACTCTATGTATGTTGGGGAGAAAGCAAAGTTGGTTCTTTGGCACATTGTGGTTTTTCAAATTGAGAATCTGGAGCATATGGTCTTGTAAGAAGTGTTTGCAAGTCCATTCACGAAAGAGGCTGTGAGAAATCTGGCAGAATGATTGATTTTAAAACATTCTTGAAAGAGGAGATGACCATTGATAAAGTTCCCTTAGCGCTTTTTTCGGTAATAGGTTTACTATTTTGTTCTCTAATGCTGCTGGAACTTATTACTTAGAAGAACATTTAAAGACTTTTTTAAGCTGTATGGAAATAAGAATAAGCTACTTTCTGCTGTCCAGCATGACTTGGATGTATCCTTGACATGAATAAGTATTATCAACAGCTGCTTGAGTGCTTTAAGTCATGGGCCATGGATGCTACAGATTTTTTGAAGGGAAATATTTCTGTTTTCGGAGATGATGTTGCTTTTAGTAAAGATGATATTTTTGCTTATTTGTTTGCTCCAAGGGGTAATGATTGTGACTCCATGAGAAAGCAGTGCTTGGAGATAATTTTTAGTGGTTTGTCTGTTGTCACTGAGAGGCTATTACAAGATCATTTAAGTGGAGGTATTTTGTATAATAAACTTGATGATGACTGTTTTGTTGAAGAGACCAAAAGTGTTAGTAAGAGAAAGTTGGTATGCTTGACTATAAAATGACACTGAAGCCCAAAGCTACTGATTTTGCTATTGAAGGGTTGGTGATGTTTAAAGTAAATAAGACAAGTGATTGGAGATCAAAACTTTCTAAGGAGCAATTAGATAATTTTATTGAAGTGGCAAGAAGGTCAAAAAAAATTTTTGATTATTTTATATGTCCACTTTTAGAGGATTATCTTAATGGCTGGGTGAGAATAATGTCATAATCTTGAAGATAATTATGAATGGATCATATTTTTGTTCTTTGTTCGTGATTATAGAGATGCATAGATACATGGAATAACAGGCTTTTGACAAAAACAACAATTATTATTAGGGTTATAGAATCTCTCTAAAATGTATAGAACTACCAACATTTCTCTTTCTTTTCCTCTTTTTCTGTCCTAGCCCATTGATACGCAACTTTACTATTGTTTGTGATGGAAGTTGGATTTTTTAATAATAGTTTAGCTGCCCTTTTATTATTTAAGTTAAGACATTCAGCCCCTGAAATGATCTAACTTCAGGATAGCAACATGGGCATTTGCTGGTTGAAATGGGCTGAATGTAGCCTTGTACTGCGGTTCGAGTTTTCATTTATTTTTATCGGTTGCGATATCAGACTTCAGGTTATATGTTTCAATGCTTGGCTCTCTTTTCTCACTATATCATGAACTCTCTGTGAAGACCGTAAAGTTCTTTTATTACTGCACCTTTCTTGGGTGTGAAGCCAACTTCAACAATGGTAAACTTTACAGACGTGGTCATTTAGTACTTCAAACTGTCAGAATCTAGAGAGGTTTTGGTAACATACAACTGGCTATCCTATTATACAATTGATAATTATTTAAGAATACAAATTTGCAGCAGTTCTACTATATGTGATCACTGGTTACTTATAAAAAAAGAAGCTCAGAGGCTGGCTATGCATCATTCTGGAAACAAAAGATGTACTATGTCATACAGATGGCAATATTTTAGATCTTTGAGATGCTGTATTTTTGATGGTATTGAGCTAGTTTTAATTCACTGTAAATATCCATGAAGGTGGAACATGATTGATGTAATATGCCTAAACAGCTGACAGAGAGGTTGACAAACTTGCCGTGACAACATGAAGGACAAAGGTCCAGTGTTAGTTGGCTGTATTTAGTCCTCTTCTTATCAGATTTAGTAGAGTGATTAATTTGACAGTCCATGGTCAATTTGAGGTTGTATATGTTGTTAGCTATTTGCTATTCCAGATGTCAAATCCAATCCATTTTGAGTTACTTATTCATTGTAACTACACACATTGAAGAACCCCTACTTTCTAACGGTTACCATTGCATTCCCAGTCTGTAGCTGACACTGAAATGTTTTCAAAGTCTAGCTGCACTGATGAGCCCTGATATTGGGTGAAACCGGATAAAAATTATGTTTAATTTGCTTTACAACAGTGTTTTCATTGTGTTTTTTCCTATCAATTAAGAACACGTTTTTTGTACTTTGAGATGGCAACAACAACCCAGGGTCAAGATTTTTTTAATATTTATTGTTTCCATGGTAACTGCCTCTATTTTTTAGAAATTTAATTCATTCTATGTAGACAATAGACCACTTTCAGATTCGTTTTGAAACGGATGCTCTAGGTTTGACAGAGAGGCGAATGATGATGGTGCATTTTCTCGTAAAGAAGTATTACACGACTTCAATACAATTACAAAGCTAACTGTTGTAATTAGGATAGAAAGGTAGTTGTAAAAAGGGCAGCATCAATGAGTCCAGTGTAAAATCAGTTGGAAGGGAGTGTGCAGTGTTTGGCTGTTCGAATACCTTTTATAATTATGATGGAACTCCAAGTGGCCTACATTTGTTCAAGTTCCCACAAAAGAATCCAGAGAAACGTTTTTGGTGTGATGCTATAAAAAAGATTGATGGCATGGATGGCTTCTGAGTAACGGGTGCTACTTGTTTATGTCAGGATCATTTTAGTGAGAAGGATATCAAATGAAATCCAAATCGCTGGAAGTTAGTTGCAGGAGCAGTCCCTTCTCATAATCTCTACTATTTGGTTACTCCTCATCCATCACATAAAGAGCCTAGGGACCGCAGTACCTCACAGCTGAGCAAGGAAATGCAAGAAAATGCATACTCTTCTACCACTTCTGCCTCTTCTTTGTCTCTGGAAAATGCACAAGCTAGTGATTTGGGTACATGTTCCGAACATGACTACTCTCTCAATAATGATAGCCTTTATCAAGATTTGTTAGATCTTAGGGAAAAAGTGAAGTCCCCAGAAGATGAACATAGCCAGTTGAGAGAGAAGCTCTTCTCAGTGGATAAATCAAAAAATGATGATTCAGCTGTTCACTTCTACACAGGTTTACCAAATTTTGATACCCTCATGGATGTATTTAGTTACTTACTGCCAAAGCTAGAGCACATTACTTATTGGCAAGGTTCAGATACAACAGTTAACAAAGAAAAGGCTTCAGACAAAAGTAGGTCATCAAAACCTGGCCCTAAAAGAAAGCTTTCACTGCTTGAAGAATTTGTTTTAGTTTTAATGAGACTAAAAGTAGGGCCGTTTCTTACTGATCTTGCTGACAGATTTGGAATTTCATTGGCACAATCTTCAACGATATTTACTATTTGGATTAATTTTCTTTATCATGAGCTCCCATTATTGTTCCCTTTTCCCTCAAGGGCCAAAATAGACAAATTAATGCCATCTGAGTTTGAACACTACCCTTCTACAAGGATTATAATAGATTGCACAGAGTTATTTATTGAGGTCCCCTCTTCTATGAGAGCACAGTCCCAAACCTGGTCAGAGTATAAGCATCACAACACCTGGAAGGCACTCATAGGAATATCCCCCAATGGTGCCATTACATTTCTTTCAAAGCTCTGGTCAGGTTGTGTTTCTGACAAAGAAATAACACAAAAGTGTGGTGTACTTGCCCTCATGGAACCTGGTGACAACATCATGGCTGACAAAGGTTTTTATATCCATGAATTACTCTCACCTGGGGTAAGTCTGAATATACCTCCCTTCAAAGGTACACGGGACCAACTAACACCTGTGGAAGCAGAGGAGACAGCACATATTGCCTCTGTTAGGATTCATGTTGAGAGAGCCAGTGGTCGTGTTAAAAACTATCACATTTTAGATGGACTTTGACCACTAAGTTTGCATCCAATTGCTAACCAGATATTTACAGTTTGCTGTTTCTTAACAAACTTTTTACCTTTCTTAGTAAATCCAGCAAATTCTTGAAAGCATCTCAATATAGTATAAGACAAAAATAGTGTTTGCAGCATTTTCATTACATCAATTCACAAATTACATTTTAGATAGAATTCTACCACTTAGCTTGCACAGAATTGCTAAACAGGTAGTTACAGTTTGCTGTTTATTAGCAACCATTTTACTTTTCTGTGCAAATCCAGCAAATTCATGAAAGCATCTCCATATATTAAGAGACAAATATAGTGTTTGTAGCATTTTCATCAAATCAATTCACAGATTACATTATAGATAGACTTCTACCACTACGTTTGTACCCAAGTGCTAACCAGATAATTACAGTTTGCTGTTTCTTAGCAAACTTTTTACTTTTCTGTGCAAATCCAGCAAATTCTTGAAAGCATCTCCATATAGTAAAAAACAAATATAGTGTTTGTAATTTTCATAAAATCAATCCCCTGATTGCATTTATATTAATGTCTCTTTATATGTAAATATCTATGTGCTATTCTCTAGCCAATGCCTTTATTCTTCTGCACTTCTGTGCATGTCCATTGCAATTAATGTAGACATGTGTGTGTGTGTGTGTGTGTG
>OLMO02000294.1:13839758-13860687 GCA_900291935.2 Cassiopea xamachana
CTTACAGATCTTCTACAGCAAATTGATTCCTTGAATATTCATCCAAAAAGCAAACTTTTGATTTACCAAAAATACGTTCTCTCTAACTTGTCTTGGCACTTCACAGTTGCAGATATCTCAAAAACATGGGTGATTCAAAATCTTGACAATACCCTGATCTCATATGTACGCAATTGGCTAGACCTTCCTATCAGTGCTACAATTAGTCATCTCACTCTGTCTAAATCTAAATTCGGTCTTAACCTCCAACTTCCTTCTACAAAATTTCTCCAATGTCAGACAGTCCTACATAACACCTTGAAGTCGTCTCCAAATGATAACATTAAGTCTCTATGGGAAAATACCAGTAGTGGATCAAACATACAGTACGACATTTATCAGAATACCAAACAGGTTTTGAAAGCTGTCCGTAGTGCTAATATCCAGAGGATCCAACACGAGCTTTCTTCTCAAGGTGCTATTCTTTCTGCCGTATTTAAAAATTCTCTTCCACGACTAACATCAACCTGGTCATCAGTCCAAGGTAATGTGCCTAAAAACATCTTTAATTTCACTGTACGCTACATGAACAACACACTTGCAACTCGTAAAAACCTTCTCTTGTGGAAACTTTCACAAACATCAGATTGCTCTTTCTGCTTACTCCCAGAATCATTACTACATGTTGTTGCTGGATGCAAGGTATATCTTGAAGAGGGTCGGTATACTTGGCGCCACACTTCTGTTTTGAATTTTGTAGCAGCCTCATTGCAATCTGTCAAGGGTGCTAACCTGTTCGTAGACCTTCCATCATTTCCATCTCCAAGCGTAATCACTGGTGATGCTTTACGTCCGGACCTTCTCTTAGAAACTGCTGACAACATTTTGCACATTCTAGAACTAACTATTGGTTTTGAAACCAATGTTAAACGCAACGCTGAGCGCAAAGAAGCAAAATACTTCACTCTTGTGAAAAATCTTAGAAAGTATTACCGGGACGTTAAATTCATAAACTTATCTTTAAGCTGCTTAGGCATATATGATCAATCTTGTACAAAGTTCATGGACATGTGCAATGAATTGAAGCTTGAAACCCGTCACCAAAAATATATCATTTCTAAAATCACAAACATCGCCATTCGCACAACCTACTACATCTTCTGCTGCCGCAATAAGCCATGGACCTCACCTGATCTACTCTCTTTCTAACCCCTCATCTGACTCCTCTGTCCACAGCAAGTATGACATTTAATGACATTTTGTACCAAACTAGCCATTTGTAGACTACCTCATTAGAGCGAGGTTTACATTTGTAGTATGCTATTAATATGTTATTCAATACAATGAAGTTTAAAAAAATTATTATTATTATTATCATGTGTCTCCCTCTGGACTTTCTTGGAGAAATAAATGTAATCAAAGGCCGTGAATCAGATTCTTCTATCAGTTTTCACTCATCGCTTACAGTTTTGCCAAAGAGACAGGACAAGCCAAATAGGGGCAGGCCGCGAGTAATGTCATAAGGGATAGTATAACCAATAATAGGGGATGGCAGTAAAAGTATTGCAAGTCTCTCCCTTTCACTTCTCTACACGAAATATATGTAATCAAAGGCCCTAAATCATATTCTTCTATCAGTTTTCACTTATCGCTTGCACTTTTGCCAAAGAGAGACGGCAAGCCAAATAGGGGCAGGCCGCGAGTAATGTTGTAAGTGGTAGTAGAAACAAAATTAGGGTTTCGCAATAAAAATATTGCATGTGTCTCCCTTTGGACTTTCTTCAAGAAATGTATATAATCAAAAACTGTGAATCATATTCATCTATCTGTTTTCAGTCATCGCTTACATACAATAGTATGAATAGACATAGAGTATACGTGTTAAAAATATTGCAACTGTCTCCTTGTCGAATTTCTTCAAGAAATTTACGTAATCAAAGACGCTTATTCATATTCTTCAATCAGTTTTCATTCACACATGGAACTAATGCCTCGTTAAACATTTTTCATTCCTTCCATTCATCATAGCTGTTCTATGTTAGCCATAGTAGTTGTTACTTTATGGATGCCTTAGGCCTCGATACATTACATTACGTCGAGGAAGACCACATCGATTCAGGAGATTTATGTACATTATGGTGATTCATATCTTATTGATATACGAGCAGTTAATACTGTGCTTGGTGCTTGAGAAAGATCTTGAATACTTATTGAATAAGTAAAAGATGGAGTTTGAAAAGACTACATCTGTGTGTAATTTTGGTAAAATTCTGCTGTGCCTAGGAAATATTTACAGTATATATAAACCTAGAGTATGGCATTAAACATATTTCAAGTGTCTCCCGCTCGACTTTCTGAATGGTGAATGTGTAATATCATCCTTAACTTCCCGATCACGTGGTCAATAATAAGTGGTGTGTCTGTCATGTCCTGTTTGTTCTCATTTATGTCTCAGTATTGCTTAAACCCCTTAGTTACTTGAATAGTCGTGTAGCTTGTAAGACAATCAGGTGAGGAGTGTAAGTCACAGAAGGAAGAGTTCACAGTCACCACAATGTTGACGAGTTCGAAGAGGAAGATTGGTTCATTAGGGTTGTAGGGAAATATCCGTTCCCTGCTAGTTCTTTATATTGTTTAAAATACAGGCAACTCCAGTAAGAAAGAGGCTTCCATCGTTAATATCTGAACTTTATACTCTATACTCTAACAATCTCTCAAATCAACTGCTTAATAACTACATGTGACATGCTCTTTTTGTCCATTAACATTGCATCATTTGACTTCCATTTTCTCAATGAACAAGATGCTTCTTTAAGTCTGTCTCTTGCTTTCTCATACAGACAAAATGCTTCCTCTGTGGTGTCACAACCTGTAACTAGGTCATCTACATAAAAACTTTCAGTTAATTTTGACACAAATTCTTGATCAATGGCTTTGAATGATTCGACATGGTGTCTCAAGACTGCATTTAACAAAAATGGTGATGAATTGACCCCAAAAACTACAGTATTATAACGATACACCTGCACTTGTGGGTTGTCTGCTTTAATGTCACTTATCCAAAGAAAATGAAGGCAATTTCGATCATCTTCAGTGATACCTATGTTTAGAAAGGCTTTCTCTATGTCACTTATCAAACAAATCTTAAAGTGCCTAAACCTCAATAATATATCAAATAGCAAGGGTGTCAATGAGGGTCCCACATGAAGACAATCACTAAGTGAAACTCCATTTTTTGCTTCCTTACAAGATGCATCAAAGACAATTCTCACCTTTGTTGTTTCTGCATGCTCCCGAATAACAGCTCGATGTGCTAAATAGTGCACTTTACCAGGTGTCTCTGATTCCAAGTCTGCTACCTTTTCTACTATGCCAGCTTGTTCTTGTTCCCTTATAATCTCATCATATTTTGCTAAGACTTCTGGCTCCCTTTTTACTTTCCTGAGCAAACCTTGCAACCTTTGATGACGAATACTATAGTTTGATGGCAAATCCTCATGTCCCACTTTCCATGGAAGGCCAACTGTGTACCCTTTCCTTGCATAGGAAATCTCATCTATCAGTTTTTCATGGATTTCATTCTCAGGGCGAATACCCAATGTATCCAAATCCCATAACTTACTTACCTCTCCCTCCAAAAGTAACTTGTCCTGTTTTGCTGAAGTTGAAATGAGATTAGTGCTAGATATTGCACATTCATTCCCCTGTAAAGGGCCTGAGAGAACCCAACCCAGGGCTGTGTGTATGGCAACAGGGTCATTAGGCCCCCCTCTGATTGTTTCCCCCCCCCTTTGGAACTGCCATATGAAATTTTCCTTCACTAAAATGTCAACTTTCAGCTCTTCCTTGTACTTTGCCACATCTGAAAAATATACTCTTCTAAGATGAGGATAATTATGCTTCACAACTTCAACATGCTCATTCACAATATTTGCTATTTCAGGTACAACAAAACATTCAACATTTATGCTTTTTCCCCCAAACACTGGTGTAATACCAAAACTAACAACATCCCTCATTGCATAAACAGTCTCATTTCCCCCAAACACTCTTATTCCCAAGTTCTCCTTACAACATTTAAACCCAATATGCAGGCAGCTTCAGATGTGACGAAGGATTTTTGACTCCCTGAGTCAAACAACACTCTCACCTTTCTCTCTCTTTTATCGTCAATGAGTCCCAAAGCTGTCTGTAAAGCTACCTTATACCCTGAGGTCATGCTGCCCGACCAGGAAGATGCATTTGGATCTAAGGTTGCATTTGAAACTACGCTGGGAGTCGCATTAGGCGCCGCTGACATAGCATTAAGCTTTTCACTACGATTGCTACCATTACATATAGAAACATGATGTCTACCGCCACAAATTCTACAATTTACCTTCGACCTACAGTTCGCAGCTTTATGTCCGGGATTCAAGCAAATAAAACACTTCGCAAATTTCTTCGCAATGTCCTTCCTTTCTTGAAACCCTTGAATCTTCATGCAATCCTCTGCTTGATGTGTTTCGTCAAGGCAAAATGGACACTTCTTCCTTTTGTTGACATTCAACATGGCACTCGCTGTAGCACTCCCGCTGGTGTGATGTTGTTGCTGCTGCTTTTGTCGCTTCACCGGAGGAGCTGGCTGATGTCGCAATAGCATATGGCCCTCTCGTACTTTGACCTCTTTTTCCAATGCCCCAATAAAATCCTCAATTGTCCATTCCAGTTGATCGTTGTCGGCCGCATGAATCATGCTCAGTAGGATCAACTCCGGCACTTTTTCCATCAAGAATGGCACCACAAAATTTGAATAGGTTTTCAGATCAACCCCAAGTACCTTCAGACCGTGATGGTGAATCTCTATTTGATCCAACAACTGACGAAGCCGAGAAGCATTTCTTTCTCCAAAAACTGGCGCAAGTGAAATTAAGTGATTTGTATGGGACCTCTCAATAACGTGCGGATTATCACACCTTTTTTTCAGCAAATCAACCGCAATTGCGTAAGATGAATCCCTTGTAGGTACACCTGCAACTACAGATCTCGCAGAACCATCAAGATAGCCACGAAGGTATTTTAGCTTGTCGACGTCCGCTAAGTCTTCATTGTCATGAATGGCACTGCTGAAGGCATCCCAAAATTCTTTCCATTCATGAACCTGTCCAGAGAATTTCCTGATTTCCAGTTTTGGCAACTTTACTTCAATCCGATTGCCTGAACACATGCTTGAAGATGCTGCTGCGCTCCCCTGGGAATCACTTCTCATCAGTGACAGGGTATTCGTGGTCAGTTTCACCAATTCATCTTCGATACAGTGATTAAAATATTTTGCTTGTAGGTACTTGCCTCGTCTATTTCTTTGTCGATTACTGCATCCTGTTCTTTTTCATACATGGTTTCCAACAGTTCTTCTTCCATCTTTTTCAGGGACTCCCTCGTTTCGATCAGTTCCGTTTTGTAAGCCTCCAACTTTCCTTTTGTCGATGGATTGCCACTCTCTTTTACGAAATCTTCCACTTTCTTTATGAGTAGCATTGCGTTCCGTCTGTGTATACTGCATTTTTTCTTCAGCTTTTCCATGACAATTCTCCTTTTGCCCGTAAATTAAACAATCCAGTTCTAGGTTGGACCAAGTTTGTAGGGAAATATCCGTTCCCTGCTAGTTCTTTATATTGTGTAAAATACAGGCAACTCCAGTAAGAAAGAGGCTTCCATCGTTAATATCTTAATTTTATACTCTATACTCTAGCAATCTCTCAAATCAACTGCTTACTAACTACATGTGACATACTCTTGTATAAAATTGCTAAATCACATGATAAATGGTACAATAAGTAGTACGATACATGGTATGATAAGTGGTATGATACATGGTGTGATACATGGTATGATAAGTGGTACGATAGGCGGTATGCATGTGGCGCAAAGCTAGGGGTATTCCCCAACACTAGGAGTATTCCCCAACAAGGGTCGCTTCTCGTTACCCTGCATGGTAGTGTGGGCAAGCATTGGCTTCATAGAGGTGAAGATAAACGTGGGACAGTTTGGCTAAAAAGCAGCTAGAACGTGGACAGTTGGGGAGTCATTGAAGCAAAATGCCTCTCTCATACCACCTGGTGGTCCCAAAGAGGCAATAGTATGTACCTATATTTTTTGCTTTTTCCATTGTGGTTTATAGGAAAGTAGTATCTGAATGCTAAAAAATAGGAAAAAAGTTTAATACTGGGTATACACAACTTTGTAGTTAGTACGGAATATATTCCAAACTCGAGAAAACTTTGTACTTTTGAAAGAAGTCACAATGGTGTGTTAATTTTCGTTCCTTATTCCTAAGAAGCGAGTTGGAAAATTATTGTACTTATCTAATTAGATGTGTTTGTCTGCATTTTTGAAAATATAGATGCGCAAAATGAGACTTTCTGCCAAACTAACCTGTCTGGCAGAACGTCTTATTAATTGTGTATGAAATTGTTTATATATCTACATAGACACAGTATTTCATACATATGTGAAATCCAAGTTAATTTCAACATGTTGCCGTCTTCAGTGACTCTCAGCTGCGCCCCATTGTGGAGAAGGAAACGCAAGGTCCTAGCAGCTGGTATGTCAATTGTACCCCTGGGGGTACTTTTCTTGACATAGCTCTTGAATTAGAGGTGGAGGCTACAGCACACACTTTATCGCCTGACTATGTTGTGCTAGCTGTCGGAACCAACGATGCAGGGCGGCATATGGTCATGGAACGTGCAGAAAGGCACCTGAGACAGCTACTTTATTCCGCTACCAAAAATTTCCCTTGTGCTAAGGTGTGACACTATTCTTTAGATAATTTTTTTACTTCTGCTGTTTTTAGGTTGTACTGAAAGAGTGCATTAAATTCTTGTCTGTTACACCTTCAGGGAGAAGACACATTTAGCGACCTCCCACTTCCAGCCCTCTTCATTACACCTCCATATAACATAACATGCAAGGAAAATATAGTTAAATTGTCAGGGAGTGGTCATTATTTGTCACCAGTAGGGAACTACAGCATTATGTGCCCTAAAAAAGATTGGACCCCACGATAGGTAAACTGGAGGAAAATTTACCCCACTCTTCAAACTATTTTGCTTTACAAGGTACTAATTTTATCACAGTAAGAAAAACGGGTATTCTAAAGAGGTATAATAAAATATTAATGACATGATGGCTTTTGTGATGGATATGTAATACGATTCCTCTAGAAAGAGGTTGCCCTCGATAAATCTAAAGCATAGTAGGTGTAAGATCCAATGACCTGTATTACAGCCATAATTATTTTGAGGAGTATATTAAAGTTAAACACCTTTGCATTATATTTTACATTATAGACCAACTATTTATGTGTAAAAATCATAGCGCTTACCATAGGGCTTGCACCCTCTAATTATAGATCACTTCATTGACATTTAGCTTGTTACGTTCTTGGTATGCTATCAGAAAAAACTATTAAGATTTTATCAAGATACAGAAGTTTTCTTCCCATCCTGTAGATACTAATACCATCCATACCACCAAGGCTGGATGAGTTCGATCATAGACTTGGGATGTACAATGCAATGATATCTCGGGTTGTGACCGAAGTGGGGTTACACCATGTAGACATTTCAAGAACGTTTAACAACAGGAATTCCATGCTATGGTCTTCTAGAGACAGCGTGCATTTAAGCACCAACTATGGTGTTCCGCTATTTATAAAGGCCATAAGAAGAGCATTAAATAGCATCAGCCCTAGCGTTAAGTGAAAGATCGACAGTGAGACGTAAGTTACAAAACATTAATTGGTGTATGGTAACAAAACGGCTGCTACCCCATAAGGACTTCGATGATGACTGTTTCTGTAATAACATAGAAGTACACAAAATATGCTTCAATGTAGAATAATGAAGATTTGTCTTTTTCCAGTTCTCTTCCTTTGCAATCTGTGAATGGAAATGGTAAACAAGTTATGGCATGGGGACGTCAGATTGACAATATTGTCATAAAGCATAAGTGCTTTCTCTATTCGGATGTGGTAACCTTTCACAATCCATTTCTTTGATTTTACTTCTACAGTCAATTCCGTACTATTAAAATACTATAAATATGTACGTTACGATTTTACTTTTTTATTGTAATCTAATGCGGATGAATGATCTCATGTTGAAAATAAAAAAATGAGAGTACTTATGCTCAACGTCATAATTGGGTGATTATATGAAAGAAAAATACCTAACGACACCTGCAATATTATCTAGTTGATCATTAAAACGATACTACTAAATTACCTATATTCACTCTTCATTTCCACTTTCCACCTTTCATTTATTTTTTATCACAGAACAAGCGGGAAAAAACGCAAGTGCAGTTGGCAAGAAAGAAAAAGAGAAGAACAGGTACCGTATATCCTCTTCACAATGCTACGGCGTTTGCTTAAAAACAAAACTTTGATGCGGTGTTAACTATATGGCGGCCTATATCTGAAGGTGGAATTCGTTTCCTAATTGAGAAGTGAGGCACACTTCAAAGGTCGAAATTATGTTGCACTTATAAAGAGTTGTATTTAATTGTTGTATTATGGTAATGGTTTTCTTTCCTAAATATATTTATTATATATGAACTTTTGCAAAAAGTGCTTGCCTTCAAGTGCGGCGTTCACCAAAGGATGGCGTTCATTAGTAGACAATTGAAAGATAGCTACTCACTTTTCTATGTATTGATGTACTCATACAATTTCTCGATAGGGAACCAACTGGAAGTTAGGAGAGCTGCTCACATACCTAAAACTGTACGTTGAATATGACTTTACTTCCCAACCAGCTTCTGTGTTAGAAGGGACCATTTCAAAAAGGGCCAGTCATTTATACCTCAGGGCACTGGTTCGGGATATAAGAGGGCAGAGTATGAAAGCCTCCCAAAGGACAATTGGGGTCAAGAGTACAAGATTTCATAGAAAGTTTTGGAACAAGTTATATGAAATCTTGCATTTTTTAAATGGGGCATGAAAATTGTTAGACAATAATGGAACAGTTAAAAAACTGGTGAACAGTTTTTAATTCTAACAAGCCCCAGCACTGAGACTTATGTGTGACTGGCTGTTAGGGAACTTGTATGCCAATTGCAGAAATATTAAGACAGGTTATACTAGTGAATTAAGAAATCCATAATGAACTTTGAATTGTTAAGGATTATAATAACTGAAACAATCAATAATTAGGAAGCAGACTATGCCATTCACTCATGAATCATTTAACCATAACACAATCCACATAATATTTTGTAATTCCTAGTGCGGATGATGTAGCATACTTTTTGAAATTCAGTTTATGCTTTGTTTCCAAAGGAGGAAAGGCAAGAGTTTATCGCGCCTGAATCTGAAAGCAAGAGAGATGATGCGCATGTCACCCCTCCTCCTGTAAATGCTATGCAGGTACGAGTATTTTAGTTAGAAAGTGTTTTATAGCACAGTTGGTATTAGACTGCAGTATAGAAAGTATAGAAAGTTCAGTAACGGATTTATGAGTTGCAGGTATATAGTGTCAATCATATAACTGTCCATAGAAACACTAAAACTAATTCTGCGTATCAGTATACTCTCGGGTGCTTAATACAAGGGGTCTTAATAGATGGGGTTGGGAAATCTATTTCAAAACTAATAAATGGGGAGCCTCATTAGCCAGGGGGATTTTCCAAATAGCAGACCTGTCATGTTTTAATTAACAAAATACCTTGCTGTATGGTCCGTCAGGACAAAATAGCAATTAAAGTTAGTAGATTGTCTTACAATGTAAATAATAAGACCATTCAAAAAGAGTATGCAATGGCATATCTGATCGAAAATACAAAGCAAAAAAACTACGTCCTAACATAATTTAAATGGGCCTTTGACACTTCAACTTACCAAAAGTCCCAATGAGGGATCCTAATAACATCCGTCGGCATGGGAAATCTTACAAATCAATAAGCAATCCCGGACTTCTATCAATTAAATACCCGAGAGGAGCCCCTCTTGATAAATATACACGATAGAAAATGCAATACAATCAATGACACCACTTTCTTGCTCAGCATTATTTGTTTACTAGCCTGCTATATAAGCAAGTAACATACCTTTCTTTCCGATACTTGAGTTGCTTTGCAACAAATTCAGCTTATTTGCTCCTAAAGACCCATGTCTTATTAAATGATGTGCTCGTTTGTTCAAGGCCGAACACCACGGTGGAGGGGACGGAGTTGACGGTGAGAATGGCATGGTTAGGAATCTAGTTGCTAACAAAGATAGCAGCTCTCGTGGAGTAATGGCATCATCAAGGTTACCTCCAAGTGCTAGATACAATGTAGTCTATTGCAGCAAAGGTAATTTAATGATAGATGACGCTTCTAGCTTACAGTTCCTGCCACGGATAAGTCAACTTGAAGAAACAATAACTCAGCTAGAGAAATTAAAAGAGGAGTATAAGCGTGAGTATGTAGCTATGCTAAATAACAAGTACTTGGATGTAATTGAACTTAGAAACCTATTTTTTGGTTTAGGGCAGTTAGCACTTGTATCTTACAGCCAAATGGCACCCCAGCTCTAGATTTGGCCTTACTATCAACTTTCAATAGTATGCTCCATGATACAAATGAGGGATTTTTTTGGCCAACTTTGCAGCTAAAAACATGTGAAGTTACGTGTCTTGCTTCAAATCGTTGGTTGTCTGATTTGATAATTTATTGCATAGCAGAGCTAATCAATAAATCTAATCCAGACACTTATGCCTTCTATTACAACTTTGTTTCCGATATAAGGCATGTTATTCAAAGAATACACGTCAGGCATACAGATGTGATGCCAAAAAAAATAATCTTTGCAATAAATGTTGGTACATGGAATGGAAACACCTACCTAGCAAGCACCATGATTGGCAAAAAAATTATATGTGGATGCCATTTCGCTATGGGTGTATACTACACAGAGCAAAACCAGTTGTTTTATGGGGATTCCCAAGGGTGGCCAATGCCCCAAAGCGTAATTCAAGATTTTAAACATCCTATATCTGTGCTATTTGGTAAGGTTGCATCCCAAGAAATGGCATTCTCCACATACCACATTCCAAATAAGAGCGAAATTCTCCATTCCTGCACCAAGGAATGTTGGAGACATTATCCTCTTCAGACTTGCTCACATATATGTGATATTTCTGCAATAATATCAATGTGCTTGGCTGCTTCTGCAGATGATGCCTTTCTCTCCCTTAAAGGAGCCCCCAACCAATCTATCAGGGGTTTTGAGTCTTTAAAGAACATATCGCAGTACAATGACTTTCTACGTTTGGTTGTTTTCCAGTGGCTACTAAATCAACAAATTGACATCTCTATGTTGAGATGTGAGGAAGTTGTTAATGTTGGTGACAACTTGGAGCAGGTAGGAGCAAGTGCACCAGTAGCAGCAGCTAGCCAGGCAAGTGTGAAGAGCAATGCATGTAATAATTATCCAGATCAAATTGAAAAGGCAGAGTGTCTACATGAAAATGTAGACAATTGCACACCTCGTCAGCACTCTGCAACTAATGTCTCCAACATTCCACTAGGCTCTGCAGGAATAAATCTTAGTAGGTTTATCGAAAGATGCACTTTGAGTGGAGGAAGGAAGTGTACTATAAACTACGAGCACTATCATTGTGCCTTATGCCCTCCATACAAGCATTTCTTGTCCTTATATTGTATCAACTGGCACATTCAACAAACTCATGTGAACCCTGAAAAAACTGTTCACTATGATGGCTATCGTATACTGCCATGCAAACAAGAACATTATAGCCATCCATACAGTGCAGGTAGGTACCACTATCATTGCCCTGTATGCAATAAGACTGTGTTCCGTAAGAGCGGTTTTGTGAAGCATATGGATGTTCATACATTAAGGGTGAAAGCAGGGAAACCATTTCCAAAAGCTTCTAGCAATGCCAAACGTACCAGCAATGAAGATTTATCTAAGTTAGAAGCAAAATATGAAACCACGAAAGATCAGGCAGTAAAGGAACCAGAGCCTGAAGCCAAAACCAGCCACTGTACTGAAGAACTGGCTGATTTCAGACAAGCTAATAATAATTTGCACCTAAACTCAGAACCTACTATTAAGAGAGATCTAAATCCACATGTTTTGTGTCATCTATGTGGAAAATCTATGCTAAAAAAGAATTTAAAACATCATTCTGTCACTGTACATAAGAGTGTTATCACAACAGCTGTGTGCTGTGATCAGGAGAGGGGGCTGTACATGGTGCGCAAAACTCAAAATGGTGGCATTGGATACCCAGTTCACGTGCAGAAAATTATCCATGGCAGTACATCAACATCAATAGATTGTGGAGATCTCAAGTGCAAAATAGAAATGCAGGTTGCAAGTAGAGCGAAAATGCCGGGCCCTGAATGTAAACATTTACTTCAAGTAAATTATGCAAGCTATCCAGATCGAGTGATATTGCTTGAAGCTAGAATTTCTGAATTAGGGGAAGAGAATCATTTCAAAGTTTTGAAGAATGAAACTATTACTAAATGCATAGAAATAAACAGGCTAGCAATGAAGATAAATGCACCAGCTGTTGTGGAGTGGCAGGATGGCAATCATATTCACCTGTCAGTATTAGAGGATAACATCAACAATAGACCTGTACAAATGCGATGCATAGTTTCATATAATAAGCAAGATGGTAAATTGAATTGTCAGTGTACAAAGCAGCGTTATTTCTGCATACATCGGGCCATAGGGCTGTGGTTCCTTTGCCAAACAAATCGGTTGCATTCATCAATAAAGGAAGAGGTCCAAGATAACACAGAGGAAGGTAGTCTCTCTTCCGATGATGAATGCAATGAACCTGGACCTCAAAAGAGACTAATTTTTGGTGACTTTTTGTATCCACCACAAGATAGTATTACACTACATAGAATGTGTGATTACCTTAAAACAAAAAACAAATACCTGTTGACATTCCTGAAGATGTTCATGGCATATCTTTAGATAGTATCCCAAAAGCATTTATTCCCACTGAAACTAAATGTGATGAGTGCAAGGAAAAATTGAGAGGTCCATTTCTTGTATCCAAAAATGCGAAAGTGTTAACAATGAGTGGATTGTTGCATGGTCACATAACTTTTGTTAAGATTTGCCCAGCTTGCAGAATGTATTATAGGTATCAAGAGTTTGCAGATGGGGTGTATAATTTTGATGATAAATTCCTTATTGCACTAGATATGTGCATATTTATAAGGGAGAATGTTAAGAACCATGTTGCTGTGGGAACTCTATGTGAAATACTAGAACAATATTTACACATTACACTCAAGCAAAACACAGTCGTAAATGCATACCTGCATTTTGTTGCCCTTACAGAACACAATTTTGCTGACAATATAGCACTGCTGGCCAACAACAGAGTTGATCTCCAGCGTATGACAAATAATCTGCATGATGTTGCCTCTAAAGTTGGACTACGTATAAGCCAAGAGAAAACCAAAACCATCCAGGTTAGATCAAGTGCGCAGAATGTAGCTCCACTATGTATCGACAACCACCCAGTTGAAGAAGTTGAATCCTTTGCATATCTTGGCAGTGTCATTACAAGTGATGGGGGAGCAGATGTTGACGTCAAAGTGCGCATTGGCAAGGCTGCAGCTATATTTAGACAAATGGGCAGGATCTGGAACACCTCTAGTATTGACCAGTTATATAACACCATAGTGTTACCAACAGCACTCTACGCAAGTGAGACCTGGAAGAAAACTGCAGTAATATCAAAGCGTCTTGATGTTTTTCACCAGCGCTGCCTACGCAAAATTCTCAAAATTTCCTACCTGGATCATGTCACCAATGAGAATGTTCTCAATATGGCCCGGAGTCATCGGCTTCAGGATATTGTCACTGAAAAGAGGATGCGACTAGCCAGACATATCCTTCATCTTCCGACCCACCGTATAGCCAAGACCGCACTTATGTGGACTCCAGCAGGTGGCAAAAGGGGGCGCAGCAGGCCCAAGTGTACGTGGCGCTGCACATTCAAAGAAGATTTAACATCCGTGAGGCAGCAGTGGCACAATGCAGAAAGATTGGCGGCAAACAGAGACCAGTGGAGAATTATGTCTGCCCAATGCGCAAGCCTGCGCGGGAAGGACTAGGTACTAAGTAAGTACAGAACACAATTATGATTTTAATTGTGTAATTTGTGGATTTCACCCACCAGTGCTCATTGCTGATTTACATAGAAAAGTTGTGTTCAAGTGCCACACAATTGATGATACTATACCCACTTAGGGGTGTACCGGATCGGGGTTTTCAGAATCCGGCCGGAACCGGATTATCCGGCCGGATTTTTTCACACGATGTACGTAGTAGAGAACCACCAAAGGATAGGGTGGTCCCCCTACGGAGCAGACCACAGGACCAGACCATTGGGTCGAACCATAATGTACGTCTTGTGCTTGTCATGCTTATCTCATCAAATAGCCAAATACAAGGAATTTTCCATTCCTCATTTTAGAAATGTCTTCCAAAAATTGTAAACTTTCGAAAATGGCGTTTTGTTGTTTTGTTAAATAAACTATTTTGTTAAATCTGATTCTGTTCCACGAAACGTATGATATATCACGGTTATGTTTATGTTGGTCCAATAAATGATAAATCAGTAAATCTCTGTAATTTGAGCTGTTCTGATAAACGTAAAAAAAACAATCTAGCACGTTTCCGCATCCAAAACCTTTGGTAGCAAAACAGAGTAAAGACTTTCAAAAATTACAAGTAACTCGTTGTGTTCTGTCTGAGCTGATCAGTAGTCAAAAGTGAACATGACCTGCAACCCTTTGATAAGCTGTATATGGATCTAATAAGGTACATAAATGTTGCTGAGCTTCGTTACTCAAATTTCACGAGGTCTGGTCCTATGGTCTGGTGCTTTGGTCTGGTCCGGGGTCCATGGTCTCAGGGTCTGGCTAATAGACTATGCCACTTTTTATAACGCAAGCTGAGATGTTGAGAGGAACTAATTTGTAATGTTTTCGATTTTCGAATGTCTTTCTGAATTGTCCAAAAGTAGTGTTTCATACATAGCGACTGCAGAAAGGCTTGTTGAGTATAAACTTATCAAGAGCTGCAGAAAGTCAGTCGATAGCCATGGCCAGTAAATCAGCATTCAATTCTCAGTCAGTCGTTTGGAAGTTCTTTTGTGTTGATGATGTTGATGATGCGTTTGCGAAATGTAACATTTGCTCCAAGGAATTGAAACGGGGCCAGAAAAACAAAGGTCCTAAAAGTTACAGCACCGCCCCGTTTCACAATCACTTAAAGCGATGGCACAAAGCAGATTATGAAGCAGCTTATGCAGAAGCTGACGAGGAAAAAACAAACCGTACAGATGACCCTGTGAGTCTCACTCCAAAAGAGAGAAAACTGAAAGAGATGTTTGCTGTGCAAGTCACACTTCATGGGTGCTTCCAAACAAAGAAGATTTGGGACATCAATGATTCCCATTCCCAAGCCATAACAAAGAAGACTGTAAAGATGATGGCAGCTGATAATCAACCTTTCTCCATCATTGAAGATCAAGGGTTCATCGAGTTAATGGCTCATTTGGAACCTCGGTATCTCATCCCAAGTAGGAAGTATTTCACACAGGAAGCACTGCCGAAATTTTACACCAATGTAAAATCTTCCATTGCAGAAGAGATTGATGAAGCAAAGTTTTTGTCATTCACGTCAGACTTATGGCCGTGCCCCCACTCCCACGGATCATTCATTTCATTGACTGGGCACTGGCTGGACAATGATTTCAATTGGAAAAGCACGATGCTCAATTCAAAGCATTTCCCTGGAAGACATACAGGCCCCTTGATAGAATCTGCTTTCAATCAAATGCTGATGGAATGGTCGATCGAACAAGCCAGAATACACATCCTTGTGCGTGATGGTGCCTCAAACATAGTGCTTGGTGCCCGCCTTTCCGAATTAGACAGTGTCCACTGTTTTATCCATCACCTGCAACTCTGTATAGGTGATTCTATCTTATGCCAGAGGGCTGTTAACGACATGTGCACAAAAGCAAGGCGCTTGGTAACACATTTCCAACACTCAAGTCAAGCATGCACTGCCTTTAAAAACATCCAGATAGAAAATGGATCAAAACAACCATTACTTCTAGTCCAGGATGTTAAGACGAGATGGAACAGCACATTTCTCATGTTGCAGCACTTAAACGTGCTCAAGGCTATGGTACAGCTGTATGCGGGGGACCATGAGATCACTATCCCTACGGCCAATGACTGGCAATTGAAGGAAAAAGTGCTTCGTCTCTTACAACCATTCTTTGAAGTAACAAAAAAAATCAGTGGAGAGCAATCAATCCTGTCGTCGGTTATTCCCGATGTTACTGCTTTGGAAAGATATTTGTCCAAATATAGTGTAAAAGATTCCGGCATACATACTTTGAAGGACGAGCTTCTAAAATCTTTGCAAAAGAGATTTTGTTCAAACGACGAAAATGAATTTAGCATTTTGTTTACCAAAGTGTTTGTGATGAGTACGCTTTTGGACCCCAGGTTTAAAGGAAAGTATATGACACATAATGCATACACTAATGGGAGGCAAATGCTTTTGGACAACCTCAAGAAAATATCTATAGTGCGGATACAAGCAAATGATTGCACAGAAACTGAAGAAGACACCATTGACAAGGGCCCAGCGTCAAAGAAAAGGAAACCTCAGTCTCTTCAAGATGAAATTCATTTGGATTTTTCTTCGTGCTATGATGAAATTTGTGAAAGAAACGAACAGGACCCCAGTTTTGAGTCAGATAATGATGACGAAATATCTTTAGCAAGGTCCAGAAGCCATTCCACCTTGGAAGTTCCATTTTCAGTTTTAGTTGCTGAAATGGAGGGCTACCTCAACATGCCCTCCATTGAAAGGAATGAAAACCCCTTTTTATGGTGGAGACAGCATAAAACAGCATTTCCACGCCTTGCAAGGTTGGCTCAACGATATCTCTCAATGCCAGCGTCCAGTGTCTGCTCAGAGAGGCTGTTTTCCGAAGCAGGAAATATATTTGAAGAGAAGCGGTCAAGGCTGCTTCCCCGAAATGGCGAAAAATTGCTGTTCTTACACCACAATCTTGGCAAACTATGACAACGCACTTTCACTTTTATTGTCTGATTTTGACTATTTTCATTTTGAAGGATTTTTGTTGTTGTTGTTGGGCAATACTCGATTTTGTTAGTATCGTCCCAAGCAAAATTGTAAACACTGGATAAAGTAAAACCCCTGAATTCTTACTTGTGTTGGGTAACCTTCGATAGATGGCAAAATAAACTTCAATTTCGATAGCGGTGTAAACAAACATTCAGTGGGCCAATTTCAAACAAGGAAAGCAATTTCATCTGCTCATTCAAATGAAAGTAATTTTTCTATTTTGATTTCTTGCCTTTCTTGCATTTCTTGTTTCAACGATTTGATATGACCAGTGTCAGCTGACGTTTAAGAAAATACCAGCAAACGGTATTGCCAAGTTGTATACCACAGATAGACTTCGTGTTCTTTCTTATACAGGGCTACGTACTGGCTAAGTCATGCCAAAATGTTAAGCTCAATCAAAAAGATTCTAATTACAACTGATAAAAACGCAAAACTATTTTGCACACCGCATTACACTTCCCAGATAACATAGCTATTTAACAATCATTCTTTCCAAACTACCCTGACATTGAATGCCCCGATTGTTGGCAGATGTCTTTTTCAATAGAAATCCATTATGCTAGATATTTTCCTTGCTGGTAAATAGATACTGTTTTACGTTAAAAATCAATGTTGTGAGAATCTATTCTACTTTTGATCAAATTTGTTTGCAAAATCATCAAGTGACTTCAAGTATTCTTTGTGAACTACCGGATGATCTCAATTTTTAGTAGCAGGCCTTGACTTTTTTCAAATTTAGGCCATATTCAACTTTCTAGAACAGCTTACATTTCTTTCTCGAGTTTAAAGAAAATTATGAAATCCGGCTAAACCTGTTGAAGATCCGGCCGGAACCGGATATCCGGCAAAACTGAAAATCCGACCGGATTATCCGGCTAACCGGATATCCGGTACACCTCTATACCCAATAATGATGACAATACAGCTGACTATGTGGACTGTGATGAGTTTTGGGAAAAAGTTGAAAAAAATATGATGGCAAGGGGATTTTCTCCCAATATACCTGTGGAATTCCAGGTAAAGCCATCCATCTGCACCTTGTCACCACATATAGGTAGATTCACAAGGTATAGTAATTTACTTATAAATACTGAACATCGGAAAATTCATAAGGTAAAAGGAGAGCTTGAGGCAGATTGTAGAGAATTGTCAGAGGAACTGTTACTAGAATTTATGCATAAAGAGAAATTGGCTGAAATTAAAAAATTAGCATCGAAAGCAGGTGTCAGTGACAGAGGCTCTAACTTAGACATAATAAATAGAGTTAAAGGGGCTCTTGATAGGAATAATGTTAAATTTAACAAAGTATTTAAGAAGCTTTGGGGCTGCCCTGGTGGTTGGCTTACAATGACTTGTACTCATGGCATTATTTATGGAGTTAAGTTTTTATTAAGGTCAGAGAGTCCAAGGGACTACATTGACATGCTTAGGAGCATGAAGCATAGACCAAATGTACTAATATGTGATATGGCACACATGGTTGCTGTCCAAGGAAATAGGTTTCAAGATGACTTTTTCCGTCCATTTGAGTGCCGTGTTGCTGAGAGTACAATGGAAAAAATTGACAAGGCTAAATCTGGAAATCTAAGTGTTTCCTTTCCATTCCTACAGGATAATAAACCGATAGAACTACAAAGTACAGACCATAACTGCCATCCTGTTACAGGCAGTAATGTACAACTTTCACTTTTTGACATTTTTCACCAAGGCAACACAAAAAATGACAAAGAAGCATTGCGTCGAATAGGTTGTGTTAAAGAGCTGAAAGGCATTTTAAATAGCCAAGCAGCACAGCAGCTACATCGCTCCTTCAACAAGGATAAACACTTTTTGAACAAAATGACCCCTGTCAACCATATTTTCATGTTCCGTTCTGTGATAGAACTGTGAGACAAAGCAAAAAATATGATAATGTGTAAACATTTGAGGGCACAAACAAATAGAGGAATATTTTTGGATGAATTTGGAAGAAGCTGTCTTTCTACATTTGATGGAGAAGTGAAACACTATGAAAATTCACTGCAGATGAATAATAATGTCTGCCAAGAGTCAATAGATTCAGAGTCTAGGTTGAGCCCTTCCTTATTTAGTGGTCTGGAGATGAACTGCGCTGATAATGCCAAATTGCAAAGTGATTCTAAGTCATTACCTAGAGGTAGCCCCACGAAAAAGCAGCAACTAGCCACTGTCAGCCCATGTGACCTCAACGATGACTGTCATAATGTGAATGCTAGTGATAATGAACAATATCAATTTGATTCAACTTTGCCTACTAAAACAAGCCCCACAACAGAAGGCCAACAACCCACTGCTACGACATGTGACCTCAACGACGATTGTCATAATGTGAATGCTAGTGATAATGAACAATATCAAGTTGATTCACCTTTGCCTACTTAAACAAGCCCCACAACAGAAGGCCAACAACCCACTGCTACGACATGTGACCTCAACGACGATTATCATAATGTGAATGCTAGTGATAATGAACACTTTCAATTTGATTCAACTTTGCCTACTAAAACAAGCCCCACAACAGAAGGCCAACAACCCACTGCTACGACATGTGACCTCAATGACGATTATCATAATGTGAATGCTGGTGATAATGAACAATATCAATTTGATTCAACTTTGCCTACTAAAACAAGCCCCACAACAGAAGGCCAACAACCCACTGCTACGACATGTGACCTCAACGACGATTATCATAATGTGAATGCTAGTGATAATGAACACTTTCACTTTGATTCAACTTTGCCTACTAAAACAAGCCCCACAACAGAAGGCCAACAACCCACTGCTACGACATGTGACCTCAACGATGACTGTCACAATGTGAATGCTAGTGATAATGAACAATATCAATTTGATTCAACTTTGCCTACTAAAACAAGACCCACAACTGAAGGGCAACAACCCACTGCTACTGGATGTGACCTCAACAATGACTGTCATACTTTGACTGCTTGTATGCAGATAAGCAAGTGATTGAAGATGGTTCTACTATTAATGCAGCAATTATAAATGCATCTTCCACACTTATTAAGCAAGAAAATAATGCACTAGCAGGTATGAGGCTCCATTATAGGTATTATAGTAAAGAAATCAGGTACAATGTCTCAATTGAATTAGATGCATGAACTTTGAGGGCTCTTCCTAACAAGGAAATGACAATATTTGTGGAAGACACTCTACAAGTTAAGAAGGACTCTGACAGTGGTATTGCTGCTATTGTATTTGCTCTAGCAATTGCAAGACATTTAGATCCCACAACAATAAACTTCAAGTATAAACAGATACGCAAAAGGCTAATTGAATGCTTTGAAAGTTTGAGCTTCAAATCTCTCACCTTTAATGATAGTCCACGTAGAAAGTTGAAAAGAAAGTTTGAATTCGCTGTTCCTCCGTTTTGTCATTGCAATAAACCAGACTTGGGTGACTGTATGATTGAGTGTGGTCTTCTTCTTTTGTTTGCCTTCTTCACCATTGAAGGTTGGCATTTTTCAAAAATTCCTTCCACTTGTCTCGGTCTTCTGCTATCTCCTTGATATTCGCAAACTTTCTCTCTCCGGTGATTTCCTTGGCTGTTTGTGTCCACTTGGCTCTTTTCCTTCCTCTAGTCTTGACTTTGTGTGTTCCCTCCACCATCACCAAGTTCTTTAGTTCCTCTCCTGCCGATCCTCTTAGGACATGGCCAAGATACTGGAACCTTCTCCTTCTGATTCTTTCCAGCAGCACATCTCTCTC
>OLMO02000294.1:13862897-13875645 GCA_900291935.2 Cassiopea xamachana
TTTATAGTTGGCTTTAATTAGCATAAGGCTAAAAACAAAAACAGCCAACTTTAAATAAAGTGTTTATTATTATTATTATTATTATAAGTGCTGCTTTAACTTCACTTTCAAGTGTGACGCAACCAAAGGACAGTATATTGTAATGCTCTAATGTTATCCTATTTGCTGACGAAGGAAAGATCAAGAAGGTTCAGTGGTCATAATAACTAATGCTTTGTCATCATAAGCTATGCATTACACAACTCCCGTAATCGAAAATTAACCGATCGTAGTGATGGGTAATTTAGATTCTAAGAGCTGTGAACTGCAAGGAGCAGTAGACTACATGAGAGCTTGTGCACGCGTAGGAAGATCACTATTTAAAGGGCATGGAGAGAGGACAGGAGTTGTGAACTGAAATGGAAACTTTTATTATATAATCCAACTAAAAATACAACCGTAAACCTCACTTATTTGAGTCGCCTAAAGGTGACTACTTGGATAGTACAAAATAATAATAATTAAGCTAGTGACATCTCAGTATAGAAATGCACAATATTACAATGCGGGTGGGAGTGGGTGTGGCATGTAGTCTACTGCTCCTTGCAGTTCACAGCTCATAGAATCTAAATTACCCGTCACTATGATCGGTTAATTTTCGATTCTATTTCGCTGCCCTGTGTCGGAGCAGAGCAGCCTACATTAGAGTGTAAAGCCCTGTCGGAGTGAGGTGCGTGGATACATCATACACACAGGAGCTTGTGACTACAAGTCCTAAAGGTGTGAAGTCTAATTTGGGAAGTTTACTTTCCCCCTAGTTGGCTCATTTCTCCACCCGCTCTTACAAAGTACCAAGTATAGCAGGAGTCTTGCGATTCTAGGTGTAAGGACTATGCAGCCTCTAAAACTAGAGACTCAAAAGATGCAAAAACAGGTGAAAGTGTGCATATAAACAGTTGTGAAAGAAACTTTGACTACATTCCTACCCATTATTGTTTTTTGCATTCATGACATCCTTGCTATAGAGCCTCGTACACTTTAATCTGAGCCCCAACATACTCTCTTCATGATCTCTTTTTGTGACACATTTATAAAGTTGCCTTGCTCTGGTAGCTAGGCCGGACAAATCTTGTTGGATTTACAGTTCCATTTCATCACTGGCTTATCTCATTACGTAGTTGTATGGGATTTTAGAGCGGACCTTGAAGCACTGTGGCTATAACCTAGCAATACACCGTGCAACATATTGATGACACGAAATATGCATACATAGTAAGACAAAGGTCGCATTCATCAATGCTGTAGATTATGACTAATTGCAAATATATAATCCTCTAAAAACACACTACTAATAAACAGCATGTTATATTTACACTTGCCATCATATCTTCAGCAACATGAAAGATAATGACACTAATGTTATAAATGTAATGAGCAAATCAAATACTGTCTGTAGCATGTTAGTTACAAAACGTTATGAAAAATGAATTCTGTATTCTCAATATCATGTCCAGAGACACTGGATATGCCTTCATAAACCACAGCTATGTACATGAAAGGACATCATAGAAAACGCATTAAAATGTTCAAATATAACATTGTAAAATACAGTCCTTTGCTTGATTTTACACTCAAATCAAAAACCCCTTGTGTATCAGCATTTGGTCAATGTTCAAATAATCATGGTTAGCTATCATTTGCTAGCTATAAAATGCAATTAAAAACTTAATAAAACTTCCAATTAAAAGTCATGTCTGCAATTTATACTACTTTTCCACACAAATCTGTAGTGGCTGTAGTGCAGAAAAGTAATGCCTTGTAGAAAGGATGATTGGTATTTGTAACTGTGTCTCCAGTGTGCAACCTAACCATTTGCAGCACGAGAAATAATAAATTTGCAAGCATTCTTAGACTTTATGAGACTAATGACGCAGCAGCATAACTAATTGTTTAGTAAGCAATTGTATCTATATGAACGCTTTTCTTGCTATGGTTCTACCATAAGTCTTTCCTGTTGAATAGCCTACACCTTTGTCAAAGTGCAACTGTAGGAAAGAGACATAAAAGTCTAAAGAAAATGTCATGAAGTGAAGTCCAATTCAAAATAAATTGCATTGGACTCTGCTCTGATCTTAATGGGCAAAACTGACCCAGGCTCTTGCTACGATGTAGTGTAAATGCACAAATACCCATAGTAAAAACCCCAGAACATTGGATGAGATTTGTACAGTCTTCCCGATGCAACATCCACATTTTGTACATATATCAAATCTACACCACTCTGCATAAACAATACTTCAAGGAGAACCAAACATGAGCTGCTTTGAGTCATATGCTATGCTATTGGAGCAGCTTTTTATTTCAAGCTACTACTTTGCTGATAACTGGGTGGTGTAAATACATAGCCCTAGACAAGGACTTACATAGTGAGGATGTTGTGCTATCTGATAGTGGCTGTTGTTTGTAATCTCTCTAGACCATCTTAATTGCTCTGTGTTGAACACCAAAATAATGGCCTACTAATGTTCTAACATAGAAAGTGACTGGCCATTCAGTTCTCCATGCTGTTGTAAACAAAGGTTGTCTACAAATTATATCACTATATAGATGTAACAAGGCCTGTAGGTGTGTGATTAGATATTTTGCACTAATTCAGGTGGGCAAATGGTCATAACAACAGAAGCAACAATGCAAAACAGACCCATAAGCTTTGCTTGATTGTTAGGACGGGTAAATGACTCCACGGCTCTATTGCCTTCTTGAAAACTGTAAGTACCAGTAAAACCACAAGGACTTCAAAGCATTCTGTAACATGTGATACATTATATATATATATATATATATATATATATATATATATATATATATATATATATATATATATATATATATATATATATATATATATATATATATATATATATATATATACTTAAACTATTAGCTTTTAAGGAATACAGTTTCAGAATATGCAAATGAACCTTCTGTGAATGAAACATAGCCTGGATGTTAAGTAGTAATTGGACATTATTTCTTAATGTAATAAAATCTTCCAATGACTGTTGTCATATAATAATGCAAACGGTAGATGTTATGGTGAGATGTATATACTACTCAAACAGACTTGTCTATATGACAAAAAACAAAGCTGACACTGTAGTCTTCTGAAACTGCAAAGTGCTGTGCCCTCTGGGATGGGGCTCTCACAAATATATAATCACACTGTAAAAACTGCATATAGTGGTGTAAACAATTAATCAATCAAATCACATGACCATATATTACATCATAATAGTAAAAGTGGCATAGAATAGCAAGAAAGATGTCCAAGTTGGCTTTGGCTTTCTGCTTGCCTCTATCATTTGCAAGCTCTTACTAAATTCACCTGTGAGAAAATTTGTTCACAAGTAGATTCATGTCAACAGTTTACTTGTCATTGGCTATAAATGCTAAGACAATGTAAAATTTATTTACTATGTCTCATAGCAAACAGTGATTACATCAAATATTGCTTTCTTCTGCAGGCTTCTAGCCAATCCTACTTGTATTCATCCTCAGCAAAGCATGGAAGAAAATAGTCATAATTAGAAACATGCTATTTGTGCATATGCATAGCCTCACAAATTAGCAATTGGGCAAGCTGATTATAGTCAACTATGAAAGTACCAGGAGTAGTGTACTCCCATGATCAATAAAGGATCATCAATAAAATGTTACAAGAGCAAGCATTATTCATGTCAGTCCAGTGGTCTGTGACATGACTATCAATGCATTCTGCATTATCATGTAGTTTTTCCCAAAAGTATCAGTTATCAAGGGTAGCTCAGTAATGAAAGGCTCTCTGGTTTTGATGTCAACATGAGAAAGTCATAAATTCATACTCTGCAGTAAATCCCTTTAGCATGTGTTTTCAACTCCTATTTCCCAAAATTAGAGCGGAAGACCATAGTTGATAGCAGCAAATTCATTATCATTGCTAGTTTACTAACTCTCACTGAAAATCTGAAGCAAGGGTGATATACACTCTGACTTTTGTAATGATAATCATAATAGCAGATTCTAGCTCAATAGTAAACAACCTAATAATGTGATGGTATAACCTGCAGGCATATGTGCTGAATTGCAGCACTGCACATTCCTATCAATAATTTGCTATAGCTGGAGCACCTCTTTAATGATGGTTTATATACAACCAATAATAGAACTACGCACACATTCTCTGATGCTAGTGTATATGCATTCCATGATGCTAGCATGATGAAATGCTCTTACATCATATAGTATTTTCTTCCAGAAAAATGCTGTCTATAGCTCTGCAATCTAAGAGGCATGCATGCCTGGGAAGTCAGGCAAGTTCGGGACTATATCCATGCCTGTGCCTTCTATAGAAGACCGGGCAGCCTCAATGCTATCCAAAATTGCCAAACTGGCTTTTTCAGTCCCAGTTGTCCACTTTCCCGTTCAAGACTGGTTTTCCTAAGCAATAACAATGCTTAGCCTGAAAAACCCCCACACTGAGTTTAACTTCCCCATGCCATTCTCATATGTCAAGCGCCAGACAAGAAGCAAGTACCATTTTAACAATCTTTGGTGGGACTAGGCCGGGGTTCGAACCAACGACCTACCGGTTGTGAGGCAGATGCTCTACCACTGGGCCATCACTCCGGTTATGCGATTCGAAGCACTTGCATGCTTTTCTCCCCACTGTCACTTTGGCTGAGCCTGACAGATAAATAGGGGGTATCACTTGACCTCCGTTTTCTTTCGCCTGAGGCCTGAAAACTGTGGTCAGTATGTTATTCAGCCTTCTAAATGATGTCTCAACTTTGTTGGTAGTGAGTTGCATCCTCTCACTTTTAACTCATAACATACATGCATAAATGTATGTTTCAAACAGGTTAGAAGATGGAAGACAGCTTTCAGCTGACGGGGCCAATAGTCTGGATCTTTTCGATGAAAAATAGCTGTATTTATTCCAACTGGAGCCTAATATGAATTGGCCATAGTATAATAATCACAACTGCCTACAAGGATGGAAAAGATACAAAAAGGAGTGTACTTATCTTGAACTCGTGCCTATTTTCGTAGCTTTCTTCCCAATGTCTGTTCGCAAGTGATCTTCCTGTGCATGCGCGTGCTCTCATGTAGGCTGCTCTGCTCCAACGCAGGAGCAGCGAAATAGAATAACTTAGGAATGTAGAACTTCCCTATAAAAGTAGTTCCCTAGTCCTTGTTAGTTAGTATTCTACAAAGACCTCACAAACATGAAGCAACACGAAGATCAAGAACATCCTATAGAGAAATAAGGCATGAAATTCATAGTCTTTTATCCATAAGGATCTGTTAGGTTATTATCTGCAATAGTCGGTAATTCATAGCAAATGTATGCACTATTTTACGCAAACACTTACCTATATTGGTTTATCCATTATGTAGTTGTTCATAACATTCTCATAAGGTTATGCACTTGCCCAATGGTACCACACTTGTAACATAATACCTAAATTCACTATCTTGTTGACAGATATGTTTTTGTTGCTTTGCTTATGCTCAAACGAGCTATTACGTATTTCCGTTCAGTATCTTTCTAGGTTGGGTAATTGTAGTTAGTAAGTAATATTTTTGTAGAACGTTATCCCATTTTTCATACTTAATGTCATTCTAAAATTACGAGCTAACTAGAAATTTCATGAGTATGTTAAATTGCTTTTAGAGATACGTTGCTATATTGTTCCCATTTTTTATTGATATAAATTACAAAATTCAGCAAAGTCTCTTTGTAATCCCTTGCAATCTCTCACATAACTTGCACGCCCTTGCTATCTGTTACATTTTTGGTACCAGAAGTGGGGTTGTGAGCCAATTTGCATTGAGCTTTTATTGAATTTGTCAAAGAGGAACAAGAGTATGGCAACTGTAGAGGAAGTTACAACATTAAGCGAACAACTTGCTGCACTCAGAACTCAGTTGGAAGGACTGGCAAATGGGCACGTGTCCCAGTGGTAAGAGTGATTGTTCCACTTGAGAAGAAACTCCCTAAATATGGGGGTGTTGGAGATGACAAGGCTTTGGAAGACTGGATAGCTGATGCATAACGTTCGGTGGCTGCACAACAGCTCAATGAACAGGATGCAGTGAATTTCCTGTACGATAACCTGGAAGGGGCGGCACGTGATGAAATCAGACTGAGGCCAGGTGATGAATGGGCTGACCCAAACAGCTTCTATGCTATTTTAAGGGATGTTTTTGGAGAGAAGCTTAGCAAGACCCAATTATTGCAGAGGTTCTTTTCCCGAAAACAAGAAAGACAGGGAACACGTTCAAGATTTCTCCCATACATTGATGTCCATGGCTGAACACATTGTGAGGGTATTTCCAGGACCAATGGACACTAAAGATCAGAATCAAAGAGACACCTTCATAGAAAACCTGCTAGACCCAATGATTCGACATGGCCTCAAAAGGATGGTAAGAGAACACCCTGACAGGACTTTCAATGAAGTAAGGGAAGAAGCCTGCTGAACAATAGAGGAACTGGACCGACCAGCACAACAAGCATCAACAAGAGAGGTCACCATCAATGCAGAATGCAATCAGGTTTCTGGCAATTCAGTGGAAAAAGCAATTCAAGAACTGGCTAATGATCAGAAAGCTCTGATAGATATGATTGTAAAACTCACTGAAAAGCTTTCACAGCCGCCACCAGTACCTACCTGCTCATCAAATAACCACAGGAGATGTTTCAACTGCAATGAGTTGGGGCATATCAAGCCAAGGTGTCAAAAGGTGAAGGAGCAGAAGCAGGAAATCCAAGCTGTGAAGAAGGTGACATCAAACTTCAACTCTCCATGGCAGTGAGCCAAGCCGTGGAGAGGGAATGCAGTGGCTCTGATTCTATTTTGTGGAATGACAAGTTTGCTGGGACAAGCCCCACAGTGATTGCAAGGATTGATGGAGTTCCAGTGAGGAGTCTTTTGGATACAGTTTCCACTGTCACCCTTGTCACAGAGTCAGTTTTCAAAGACAAGTTTTTCATTTCATTTCATTTCATATATAAAATTCAAACTTTTATTTACAAGTGAGTGATAAAAATTAAATATAATTAGGTAAGTTTAGGACACTTGGAAAGAACACAGAAGAGCTATCAAGCCAAATGCCAAGTTTGAGTCAATACTCAGCAATCCACATGATGCAAGCACACTGTTAAAATAGCAAGGTGCAAATGGACTGGACATCCCTTACCTAGGTTTTGTCACAGCAACAGTGGAGATTGGTGGATCAATGATCCATAAGTGTGGTATCTTCATTATGAAGGATACAGAGGCCACTGCAACAATGCAGAAAAGGGCACCTTGTCTGATTGGAACAAACATCCTTGGGCAGATACCCCATAATAAGAATATACTGCATGAAGAGAACAAGAAGGAAAAGCTTAAAACTGGATTTGTGAAAGTTTCTGGCTCAGATAGAATCTGGATTCCATCCTTCACAGAAGCTGATGTCCTAGTGACAGGCCCTTCACGGGGCAAAGATGCTGTGATTGAAGCCCTTAGTGTAGCAGTGGAAGGAAACCTTACAGTAGCTAGTACTCTTGTGGAAACAACCTCGCAGTCTTATTTTGTCCATGTAGCCAACCAAACAGCAAAGGGTATATGGCTAAAGCCCAGAACATGACTTGGAGTTATCAGAGAGGGAAAGTTGATGCAGACGGGAAAGCAGTTGGAGCTCATAAAAGAAAACAACTCAGTTATAGTGTGTTGTAGCCTTAGTGTTGACTCTCAGACAATGCCAGAGATGGAAGCTGTGAGCATGGCACACAAGCAAGAGCTGCAGTCACTCCCTAAAGGGATCACCATTGACAACTTCCCAGGGACAGACCTCCAATGGAAGAAAGCCATTAGAATGTTTCATCAAAACAAAGCAGTTTTCCCCTCCAGCAAGGAGGACCTCGGCTGTACATCAACAGTATATCATAGGATATGTACGAAAGATGATGTACCTGTCACAGAAAGATATCAAAGGATTCCTCCGAACCAATATCAAGAGGTTCGAAAACACTTACAAGAGCTGCTAGAGAAAGGAGTGATTTGCCCTAGTGAGAGTAGTTATGCATTACCCATTGTCCTTGTGAAGAAAGTCTGATGGCCTAAGAATGTGTGTTGATTACCGTAGACTTAATCAGAAGACCAAATGAGATCAGTATTCTCTACCCAGGATAGAAAGAGTCATCGGCGGCATCACAAGGCGCAAAGTACTTTTCAACCATTGACCTGGCATCTGCCTATAACCAGGTAGAGGTGGCCCACCAGTGTAGATGCGAAATATCACAAAGACTCCGAGTTTGTGTTTTCTACTTAGATCTATAACCGAATGAATCAAAATTACAATGCATGGGCATATGTACCACTATACGGGGGGGGGTAACCTCCTTACATTTCTCCCCCCCCTAGCAAAACCAAATTTAATATAGTCCTAAATATAATGACGATTATAGAGCTAGTGCACAAGGTATAGTACCTGGTAAGTTTCGCATTTGTCTCTCACGTCTTGGGTAATGTCTAATAACTTCAGCTTCTGAATCATTACTGTCTTGGGCTTCTACTGCGAATTCACTTTCCGAGGATGAGTCGTACCAAAGTTCACTGTCAGTATCTGCAATGCTCTGGCGATCTAATACACTTTCATCGGATTCATTGACTTGTCTAGCACCTGCTATTGCGGGTAAAATGGGATCGTGATGAACGACTTTCTGTTCTCCTTTCAAATTTTGTATTCTAAAATTAACTCTGTTTGGCAATTTTTTACACACCGTCCATGAGCCATTTTGCCCCAAACCTTCTGCCCCTCCTGGTAATGAATAACACGAAGGTTATGATTATAATGTTACTGCATTTTGACTTTAATTATTTCCAGTGTTTCAATTACATGATTATAAATGTCGTCAATTGAGATGCAGAGTTCCTTTTGGTATTCGCTTGGAGAGTTATAATCAAATCACTGCTGATGACCATCTCGAAAGACAACGTCTTGAGGCAAAGTAGCTGATCTTCCAAATATAATATTGTAGGGCACGCAATTTGTAGCTTTACTTATGGTAGTATTCAAAGCAAAAACGAGTCAACGCAGAATGTTGCGTCATTGAGTTTGGGGAAGACGACAATGCAACAAAACAGATCATAACATGTCTTTGACCGTGTGGATGTTCCTCTCCGCAAAGCCATTGCCTTGACTGTGGTAGGCTGAGAATCTTCTTTTTTCAATGCCAAGGGTGTTACAAAGTTCATTCATGATGTGCCCGTCTACATTAGATTCCTGATCGGAAAGTAAATACAAGGGAATGCCATGCACATAAATCCAATTGTTTAACAATGCACTTGCAATAACAGGAGCCGTTTGATCTTTCAAAGGGACTGTGGTGATAAACTTGGAAAAAATATCCCCGATAAGTAATATATAAGTGTAACCACTATTGTCTTTTGGCAAGTAGGCAATGTCAATAGATATGAAATGCATAGGTTTGTTTGGAACAAACATTTTAAGCAATGGAGCTTTCGGAGGACGGTTATCACATTTAGTTTGTTGGCATGTTTCACATGCTGCCGTGAAGTTTTGCACGAAATTGTACATGTTGGGCCAATAACACCTTTCTTTCAATAAAGTGTATATTTTATCCGTTCCAAAATGTGCAATATTGTGATATTCCCGAACAACTAATTGGCGTGGTGACAGTGGAACTAAGGGATGTCCAGATTTCGTTAACAGTTCGTTTTCAATTCGTAGTTGATGTTGCACTCTTTTTAGTCAGCCTTTCAGAATTTTGCTTTTCACGAAGGTGGGTCAAAAGGTTATGGTCGGAACGTAAGATAAATTTAGTACCAGCTAGGTACACATGCCAGTGTCTTACAGCAACTATCAGTGCAAACATTTCTTTGTCAGTGGCTGGCCAATTTTTCTGTGACTTTTGTAAAGATGTTGAAAAATAGGTGACAGGATGTAGTTGATTGTCATCTCCACGTTGAGATAGGACCCCAACCACGACAAGGTTACTGGTGTCTACTTCAAGAATGAAAGGCCTCTCGAGATTAGGGAATTGTAAGATAGGCTTCGATAGTAGTTTTCCTTTCAACTGGTTAAGTGCCTTCTCGCAATTGTCTGAACATTGATAATTTGCATGTTTGCTTGTTAGTGAATTCAAGGGCTAACTGATTTCTGCAAAATCTGCAATAAATGCTTGATAAAAGCCAGCCAATCCAAGAAATGCTTTTAGTTCTTTCTTTGTAGATGGTCTCTGATATGTTTGGATAGCCTCTGTAAGACGATTTTGAGGTTTGATGCCGGGGCGTGATAATTCAAATCCTAAAAAGTCTACCTTGTCACTCCCAAAAACACATTTTGAAAGCTTTTGGGAAATTCCGGAAGACTGCAAATGCTGAAAAAGCTGCTCAATATTGGTAAGATGTTCTTCGAATGTTCTACTGAAAATCACGATATTGTCCATGTACGCTAAGATACGATTGGTTTTTAGTCCTGCTAATGTGATGTCCATCATACACTGGTATGAAGCTCCTGCGTTGCAGCGTCCAAATGGGGTCACGTTAAACTCATACTTTCCCCGTGGCAAGGAAAAAGCCATCTTTTCTTTGTCTTTCTCAGCCAAGGGCATTGACCAATAAGCTGATGCTGCGTCTAGTGTGGACCAAAATCGAGCACCATGCATTTTATCAATCACGTCACAAAAATGGGGTAAGGGATAGGAATCCTTCTTGCTGATGCCATTGAGACCCCGAAAATCACACACAAAACATAAGGAACCGTCCTTTTTGTGACAAGAATTACAGGGGCGTTCCATGGCAATGATGAATGACGAATAATATTGTTTTCCAGCATTTCAGAAATCTGATGGTCAATTTCTGCGTGCCATGCATGAGGAATATGATAAGGGGTGCGTTTGACTGGTTGGGCTTCATTTGTAATAATGCGATGTTGCATATTTTTCACAAGGGTGTGTTGTTTTGGATTTGGTGCAAAGATATCACCATATTTTGACAAAGCATGAGATTTTGTCTCTGTCATTCTGTGAAAGAGTTTCTTCATACACTAGATCAGTGACTAAATTGATGGAGTCATCTTGATTTGGGATATCAATTCTTGTGATTGTTTCCCCAACTTCGAGCAAAGATCCAACTCGTTTTTTAGCTTCTAATGAAACAATTTCATCACTAGTGTTTAGAAAAGAGACTTGAAAACCGCCCTCGATATTGGGGATTATTCTGCATCGCGTGGCATACACTCCTGGCGTTTCTGATAACGTTAATGGGTCAAAATCAGCAGTGAGCAAGGAGAATGGTTTACCACATTTACCATTGACAATACTTTCGGACCGTGCAGGTAAAGAAACCGCATTTGTTAACTTGACCCCACTGTTTTCATTGATTGTCGCACAATTATACCACAATGAACCCAGTTGAATTCTATTGCTCTGAAAGTGAAATTGGACAGTGCAAAATTGTGATAAAAAATCCCATCCCAACAAAACATTTCTGTAGGATTTTGAGTCAAGTACGTTCATTTTTTGGTAAACAACTGCGTCTTTGACTCCAATTTTTATGAACACTGACCCCCTTAGTTTCATCTCATGTCCAGAGGCATCGATTACTCGATGCTCTGATTGGCGAATGTTGCTCGCTAAACCTAATATTTCTAAACTACCAAGGTCTATCAAAGAACAGGAAGCCCCTGTGTCCAACAAAACATTCAAGTACGAATCAGCAAATTTTATTTTTACAATAGCAGAAAATTTGTCCTTTACTTCAATGTTTTTAGTTTTTAGGCCATATAGTCATTGATATTTCAGGCATATAGGGCTCCATGCATCGTGTCCTTGAGAACCGCATGATTGGCAAAATCTTGAAGGGCATTCCCGCACAAAATGGTTGGGGCTTTGTCAGGAACGACACGTGCGAGGTGGACGATTGCCTTCATAGCGGCCTTGAAAATTTCTTCTGCCTGCAAAACTTCTGTTTCCATTTGGCCTTTTGTTGTTGACATACTGAATGTTGGGATTATGGTCATTATCCCCTGGATTATTCAGTGAAAGTCCTTGGACTTTTTCTAGCACTTTCGCCATTATTTTGTCGACAAGGGTGTCTGGATCAACAGACATGCAATGATCCTGCTGCATCAGTTTCTTAGATGTGAAGGATTTGATTCCCGCTATTTGCAATCTTGTTGTTTCCTTTGCTAATTCGTCGATGTTTACTCAATGGAAATTTGGCAAAGATTTTAGGGCAGTTTGCATTCTTAAATAGAGCCCCTTCACAAAATAATCCTTGGCAATAGTATTGCGTGTATTGACGTTAAATGCTGGGTAGGCCAGGGTTACCAGTTCCTGACTTTTATAGGCAAATGTCTGAGCAGATTCATCAGCATTTCGTATTTGATTAGACAATTCATGTATTGCCAGCTCTCTGTCCTGTTTACCCCAGTGATTCTCAACGTGGGCCCTTAGGCCCACAAGTGGGTCTGAGGAATTTTGAAATGGGCCTGGAGATTTAATTGGGTCTGGAGTGGGCCCCAAAGAAAATATGTGGGGTTTGAAATTCTATCGGTTTTATGAAATTCTATGGGTTTGAAATTCACTGTGATGTCACTGTAGTGTAGTGTTCACTGTAGTATAGCTCCATGTAAAAAGGGCTTTTGTTTTAGTTTTCGTTTTTTTAAAATGGGTTATGACTTTGAAGTTCAAGAGAATATGGCTCACTTACGGATT
>OLMO02000294.1:13908350-13951131 GCA_900291935.2 Cassiopea xamachana
GATATTAGATCCCAATTGAGCCAGTTTCTAAAGAAAAACATTTTTTGTCATGAAAAGCTAGTAATTGCCACTGAAAGGGTTAAGAACTAGTGCGGCGTGGAGTTTAGTTGTGATAATAGAGAGGTGCTGTGATACATGTCTTTCATTGTCTTCTAGTATCTTGTCTAGTTCGCACAGGTTCATGTAAATGTGCAGGAGGTCGTCTTCCTTCATACAAATCATCTAATGGCAAAAAAATAATGACTATAAATATTTGTATAATCTATCTTTAATATCAGAAACTTGGTCCATTATTGAATATAATTCGGAGTCCAAGCCTTTAACGGTTCTATATAATTCCACAACATCATCGTATATGTTATAGATGTCATGCCAATTGACTGGACGAGATAGTACTCGAATCTGATGAAAACAGAAAATAATAAGATATAAGCCACTACTACTATTTATGTGTTTTTCTCTTATTGTGTTGTCTAATATTATGTACACTTGTCCATAATTGGCGTTTACTTCTAAGCATTTGTTTTCGCAATTCAGCTAAGTCCTGTATACAATTATTCATACGATATTCTACTTCATATATGGTATTAGTAATGTGTCTAAGGTTATGTACACATGGCTGTAACTGAGATACGTTCTGTTCAATGCGTCTAAGATCATAATACATGTTGCACATGTCTTCTACTACATCATTGAGGTGTTCGTTCTCTCCTTCAGTTTTGTGTAGCAATAGTATCTAGTAGATAGAGAAGGTTATTAACTATTTACATTATCTAAATTAGTTCATAAAATTCCAGTTCTTTTCTTATTAAGTCTTTATTAATAACATCATTGTCATAACACTCATCCATTCTGAATAGCTCACGTCGTATGGTGTTTACTGTGCTGGATATACGGTCTAGCTCGAACAGTATACGACCTGTAGGTGTCATCGTCCATGTTGGATATGTCATCTGGTGGTGAGATAATAACGCATGCGTGAGTGATGTACTCCCATATATATCACAATTGGGTTGTTTAACAAGTATAAGAGAATGGTATTATGCTATAGCTAATTGCGGTGGAAGGTTGGAGATGGGAAGGGCCCCTCACCGCCAGTACTTCACCCACACAAACATATTTTTGTTGTGTTATGTTTTCTGTAACGCATGCGTTAGGCACGTAATCTCCCACATGTGACATATATAAGTAAAATACATGATATAAAAGCGATACAATAATTACATGCAAGTGGGTTGAGAGTAGGAGAGGTAGTCAGACAACGACAGCGACGACAAAGAAATTGTGTATATAGGTCCCAACCATCATCATCATCGCCGTCGTCGATATCGCTGCCGATGTATCTCCTAGTTCACAACCATTTTGTTGCAGAAATGTACTACAGAGAAAAGGCAGCATATATATGATGATAGTGGTGTGATGTATGTTGTTTTTAAACTATAGTCAGTCATAGTAGGTAGTTAATTGTTCATCTATTTTTGTCCAAGGTCGATTTGAACTCTTGCTATGCTTTTGTATACTACTGTTGAATCGCCTCTGCCATCACCACCACCATCTGATTCGTCATTTGGTGGAACGAAATACAATCGATAATGGATAAAAATTACGTCTGACATGTCGCCATTGAGTGCCTGAAATACCCACTCTGTTTCGGGTCTTGTAGGCCATGGTGTAGCTGATGGATTGAATATGGTCGTATCGTCGGTGGTTACTCTGAGAATTACATTGTGTCCTAAGCAAAAGGCAGATTCTATTTTGTGGATAGTCAAGTATTTGTGATATAGTCCATGTTGTGAGAACAGGTGGATTGTGTCTGCTTCTTTCTCTGCTGGTACTTTAACAAAAAATGTTTTAAGTGGATACATGTTATTGGCTCCATCAGTGGAGTCTTCTGCTTTCTGTCCTCTGTCACTAAGTTTGCAATTCGATGTGCATTTTTGTGTCGGCGATTTGAGTGATGAAGTAGTAGTAATAGCAGTTGCACTGCTTACTAGTAGTGCGCTCACTAGATAGACACAACTGAATACAGCTATCATGCCTAGTCTTGATAGAGTTCTTTTGTCGTATTCCATTGTTATTGTAATACTATATATGTGTGGTATTTCGTCTTCCTCTGCGTAATACTGATAGTCCGTTCTGTACAAGTGGTAGTAACGAGTGACTGTGTAGACACGTATGTTATGTATTTATAGGTAATAGGAGATAGACATAAAACTCTCGAGTATTCATCAAAAACACAGCGTATATAATAATAAATCAGCTAAGCTCAATACCGCTATCAAAACGTACTAAATTAGCAACATCGTCATAATCATCAGGATTGGAGCTACCATACTGTCTATCATTTATCTCAAAATAATCACGAAAGTTTAAATTAAGATACCAGTCTGGATCTGGGTTTACAAGAGTAGTTAATCTACAAGGGGGGGGTGTTACAATCTATGTGTCCGGTGTGAAAAGCGCAATTAATACCATCATTAAGAGTTAAAATGCAATGAGTAAAATCGTAGTGTCGTCCACTACATTGTAAGGTTACTGCTGAGCCACGAGCAAAACATGTGCGAAATGTGCCATCATACATAGAAATGTCTATAATGTTATAATATTTGTTAGCATGTTTAAATTCTCTCCAGTTATTACTGGTAACAGCATTATCTCTTCGTAAGGGTGATTTAGAATCCATTATGACAAATGTTGTCGATTCGCCAAATTGAGCACCAGTGAAGAACGAGTGAGACATTCTAAATAGGATCTTTCTGTTAAATAGAAAGTCTAATGATGAGGGATCGTAATCTTCCACGAAGTCCCAGCATATGGTGTACAACTAAAATATAAAGGAGATAACATATCTAAGGACGATGTGTTGTGTGATAATTACGATATCTATGATGTAATTCTACATCTATATGTTCTGGGGGGTGGGCCGATGTAAATTTACCACTTAGAAGCTGAGTACGAATCTGTCTGGGGGTAACTCTACCTTTTTTTAATAATATAGGTTGGTGCATAATATTACTAGTTTTTGAATCAGCATACCAAAGTCGATACATATCGGGATCGTACCAGAAAATTTTTCCCATTTTCACGTGGGTATGTTTTATCAATTTTGTTAGCCTCCTTGATCCTGTTACTCGTCGATTGTCTATATAATACTGGACACGTACAAGACCAAATATCTATGATAAATGAGAGAGACAATAATAAATCTATAGGTATATGCTAATACTAGTTAATATAATTTGTCAATATAGGTCTCGGATGTATTGTTGGATCTATTACCATATCGTGTATGCAATAGTATTTCCTTGTTTGGGGTGATTTGTAATGATAATATTGTAGAGTTTGGATCGCAATTGTGTTGTATTTCCTTTTCGTATATGGTCAAGGTACCATCGAATTTACTGCGAGTAAACCAGCGTATACGACGTCCACAGTTGGAGATAACGATCTGAAGTCTTAGGTGTTTTTTGTTATCTATTTTAAATACAATGATGACAGTGAGACCATGGCTAGGGGGTAAATCGGGTTCATTTGCAGGAGGTGCCCATACGAGTTCAGTGCCTTGGGGGTGTGGGCATATATTATATAGATCTCGTCTATTTTGATAAATTTCTATGCAGGGTTGAGGACTCACAGTAGTTCTTTCTCGTACTGTAATATACTTCATGATGTTACACTGATTCTCGGGACAGAGTGTTATCGTACCCTAGTGGGAAAGAGGAATGAGAATGTAGTAGTGTCAGATAATCGCCTTTTGGTAATGCAACTGTGTGTCCATATGCTCCATTAATATAGCATGTATATACCTATAACAACGATATACATATATTACTATTACCTACACGTATCTAACAAATTACACAATCAGATAAGTCTTCATCGCAGCTAGTGTCTAATAATGAATGTTCTAATTGTCTTTGTTGTCGTTCATTATACTGTCGTGTTCTTTCTCGTACTGTTTTTAGTAGACGACGGCGGTGTGGTGCTTTGGTTATTGTTGTCTGCAAAAGATTGTTGTTTTAAAGGATTGTTATCAACCATACGTTGCCAGTCTTTGTTGTAATCTTCGTGTCGTAGTATTGTTATATTGTTGGTCTGAAAAGACGGTATAGTGTCATTATAATTAACAGCAGCATTGATACCATTCACCTGTTGGCCAATTTCTACTCAGTGGTAGTGTTTCATCATTAGTCTATAATAAAGGTAGCAGCAATCAATTATTATTGAATTGGGCAGGCATCAAGAGCATTCAGTATAGCATCATTCTGTCCTCCAAATATAGAGGATCCTAATCTAGCTGCGCTGTCGGGAAATTGTAGTTGTTCTCCAGTTTCTGGAAATATAACTGTGTTTGGTGGTATTGTAGGATCACGTTGAACCTCTATTGATCCTGCATGCCGCCTTCCACGTTCTAAGTACTCTCTATGGTCACGTCTAAATTGTTCTTCTTCTTGACGAATGTCGTGAAGTAGTCTAAACACTTTCTTATCATCAGTCTAAAATAAAGTAAGTAATCTAAGTAAAATGATAGTTGCTTTAGTCTATTCGTTCCATAACAGTTCCGTAGGCAGATCTTGTGACTACTATTTGGTAGGGTTGTTGTCCTGGTTTTCTTCTAGTAATCGTTGTGGTTGTTTTCTCTTTTGGTTTTTCTGAATATAGGATGTCATGGAGCTCTTTATAAAATGTATCATCATCCTCAGTAGTCTAAAATAAAAAATGATTTCTATATAGTTGTTCTAGTTGGTCTTGTGCATCCCAAATTATTTGACGGTTGATTCCTGGTGGTGAATGGTATAGTACTTCATAAATGTTCCAAAAGTCGGGATAATTCCATAACTCTAATGTTCCTCTATTAGCCGTCGTGGTCTTTTGTTTCGTCTTCTACGATAATAGGCAAGTGTAGTAGATACTGAACCAGGTGCAAGGGTAGCATAAAAGTTCCTTATATTAGTTGATGAATACTGAGTCTCTCCTACCACTCGGGCTATATTTATCATATCTGTCACTCGTTGGCGCTGTCTTCGACATGTATCCTGTCTAGCTGATAGTTCTTCGTCTGGTAGTAGTTCATAGCTGTCATCAAATTCTTTTTCCAGGTTGTGTAATATGTTCATGGATTTGTGTTCTGTTAACACCATACTTGCTGCTCGACATCATTTTACTGCTAATCGTAGGTTCTCCAGACCAGATTTACATAGTTGCATAATTATTGGATTTGCACAATCGTCTATATACTCTTTATCGTCGTCGTCCATGCAGCTAATTCGTTCTTCATCTCTTAACATTCGTTGTAGTGACAGGTAGATACTCGAATATTTATCATCTAATAGTAATGCATTCGTTACATTTGGTGTGCACTCTAGCAGGTCAGTAGCGGTAGATGTCGTTCTCAATTTCTATAGTTAATATGAAAATACGTATATAAATAACTACGTAGATGTTTTTGTTGTGGTCGTCGATGGTGGTGGTGATGAGGCAGCTAATTTTCTTGCGTCGTGTATTAGTGTTAAAACCTTATGTAATAACTCGTTTTCATCAAATGTTTTGGGAAGTAGGTTACGGAATAGTGACATTATCATTGTAATACGTATAAATTCCTCTATAGGAAGATCAAGCATAAATGCAAAATCCACATTATTAGTTACCTTTGGCTTAGGCTCTTCCGATGCTGAGGCTCCCCCGTCTGCATTATCTGTAGGTGTTGATGAGGATGGTGGTGCTGCTTCGTCTGAGTTGGCTGCATTTGCTGCCATTGTTGGTGGGGTATCAGCATTTCCTGTTGCTGGTGCAGGAGCAGGTACATTGGCATAAGTGTGATCATTATCATCACTGGCTATACCGCTAGCAGCAGTAGTATTGTTGGTCACTTCAGCATTGTTGGTTGTTGTATCAGTAGTCATCTTACTGTCAGCCATTTTGTTTGCTTGTGTGTGGGATAGAACTTGTTGTCTTTGCGTGATAATCGTCTGTAGTTGAACCAAGAATTGAATGGTGAATCAGTTGAGTGTGTATCTGTATTTATAGGAAATCCTATTGATCACATGGTGGTTTGACTCACAGTGTGATACAGCGTCTTTTATTCATTCAAGTTGTGGACTTTGATTCGCGAAAGTACGATTACTAGCGTCTTTTATTGTTTACTAAGGTTTGAGTGACATAACAATGGTTAGATTGGTGACCTTTGAAACGTGTGAACAAACACGGAAGGAGCGTATTCTTGTGATCTTTGCAAATGCTGACGTATTCTTATGATCTTTTGCAAATGCCGACATACTTCCACAGCATGTCTGTTGACTCGGATATTTCAGATCGTACGTGGGATGTGGCACGACTGTCAATCATGCTAAACCTATAAAAAGCGATGCCGTGTTAGAGACCTCAGCTAGTTGCTGATCAGTCAGTGGTTTAGATAGTTATCAAGATCGAAGAAAGCAGTACAGACAAAGACAGAGACAAATTATACTCTAGTAGTATGGAAGAGGACAAGAATAATACAATGATGGATACTACTAATACAGGTCTGTTCATACTATCTATTGTTTCTTCTGTTTTTTTGGTGTTTTCTCCTTCACAGCGTCATCAGTATCGTTGGGTGGTAGTGGTTTCTTTCTTTTTTTTGTGGTTGATGTTGTTGTTGCAGATCCTCCCGCAGATGGTACTGCGGGACTGTACGGGAGTAAATAATCTCTGCTGCGAACAACATCCTTCTTGTGATGCATATTGTATGATCTTGCATGAAATATGAGTGTGTTGGTGCCAGTATGAATATCCTTAGCAACTATGTCTCGTTTGTGACCACCACATTTAATAGAATGGTTCATAAATGTTGTTGCTTTGAAATATCGTGCTCGTGCTTCAGATGGGTAAAATCTACGTCTTGGTAGTAGTTGATGTTTGTGTGGAGGTTTTGTTGCATTGTTATTGCAGTGTTCAACGTTATTCATTTCTGCTATTAATGATTCTAGCTTAGACGGTTTTTTCCTTTTCTTATTATCAGCTACTGCTGCTGCTGGTGATGATATACCAACATCTGGGTGTGGCGATTTGAACACTCGTCTTGATGAGCCTGATGTATGCACAGCAGTATCTGCCTTACGGGAGTTGTCATTTCCATCTTTTAACCCATCTATGGTGCCAACATCAGCATCGCATATATCATCATTGGTATCATTGGTAGACAGCATGCCATCAGCACAGTCATCGCTGCTATCACCAGCATCAGTGTTGCCTGAATCGTCATCATCACTACCATCATCATCGTCTGTAGATGAGTCCTCAGCGGTGTCAGTGTCGTCACTATCATCATCACAGTCATCGTCGTCGAATGTATCATCATCAGCAGATGGAGGAGGTGATATACGAAAGCGTGGATATAATTCTGCTACAAAACAGCCACCAGCGTGAGTATTTAATAGCTTTATATATTCTTCTGGTGACAAGTAGGAGTATGACTTACATGCTGTTATATTCCATATTTGGAATTGTTCTTTTATTCCACTGTTGTGTAGAAAATGGTCGCATGATTCTCTGTATTTGTGAGAATTGCGAGGATATGCAATGAGTAATTGTATGGTTGTTGACAGTGAGTCTTTGCATTGTTGATACATCTGCAGTTTGTAGGTTATATTTTTGGTGTATTTCTTCTCCAGATCTTTGTTGTATTTAAAATACTGTACGATATCGTTCCATGCTTGTTTGGCATATTTATTGAACACAACAAGATCAAAGACGTGATACTGTAGGTAATATTTGTTGAATGGAGGTGGCACATCTGACATTGGGTTGTTTTTGTATTCGTAGTGATTCATAATGGCAGTTTTGTCGTTATTTGTTAGTCCTTCTAATAACATATCCTCCTCTAAGGATGTTCTTGGTGCGTCACGTTGACATTCTCTGAGACATTTCTTGAAAAATGCTTGTCGTAATGTGTGTGGTTTCGGTATTTGTGGCAGTTTGACAGGTGGTTGGTCGTCTTCTACCGCTTTAGTGGGACTATCTGTATTGTTGCTAGCGTCGGTACTGTCCATTGTTGCTGTGTGCTTGCTGAGTACTGCTCTATCTGACTACTAACTGTCATTTGCACTCAGTACTAATACTTTTATATTGTTTATTTAGGATGGTGATATCACTTCCTGTTGATCCAGATGAGCAGCCACATTTTTTGAATGAGTTTTATAAATATGAACGTGCAGTGAGACGCACAGCAGCAGTAAACACTCCATTACAACCAGAATCTGCAACAATTCGGTATTTATTCTTCCGTGTGACAGCAGACATATGTAGCACAATTGTTCAGTATATGAAGTGGTTTAGTGAGGAAGAGGGACACCAGAGTATACAATCTGCTGCTAGTAAAGCCAAAAAACATCAACAACAGAAGAGTATAACACCTAGACCAACAGCGATTGCGCTGTACAAAATGAAGGAATTTTATATTCCTGTCCCTAACAGGTCGTCATTTGACCAAGAGTTGTTGTGTTATGTGTGTAAACTACGTCCTATCTATAAACCATGTTCTAGGCTTGCTAAGAAATTGACTATAAGTAGATATAATTCCAAATGTTTGCAGTGTTTTATAGAGAAGAAGTTATCTACTGATAGCACGTCTTTTGATGGTAACCAAACCATTTCTAGGGATCCTCTTTCTTGCTCATGCCACAAACATCATTATTTGCTCCTCTTTCCCTCTTTTATGATGTATGCAAGCGAATCATCTCATAAGATTCTTATCAGATCAAGAATAATGAAAGAGATGTGTGCATTGTTTGGTTTACATCCTCATATGGGTATTATGCCAGTAACAACATCTTTATTCGCATCTCCAATATCTGCACCATTGTTTGCATCGTCCAGCTGGACCATGGAGAAGAATCAGTATGTTGATAAGCATTATATTTATCAAGTGATTAGTGATTATTTGACAGATCATTTTATGGTGTGTTCAGGAGCATGTGTAGAGATGAGGGGAATTATAAGAATAACTGGAGCCTCGCAACGTTCTCTGGAATTTACCAAGTTGGTATCGCTGTGTATTGGAGGATCGCATTCAATGTCTGTAGTGCAGTCTGCATCTCCAAGATATGATAGTGCAACGATGGCTAACAGCACTCCAGCTCAACGATTGTATTTGATGTTGCAACGCTTGGTGGCTACAAATGCGTGGCAGAGAACAGAATCACTTACTGAGCATATGAGGTCTAGAACCAAAGACAACTACTTCTGCAATGTATGCCAGATGTACATATATGCTGTCTATTCTACTATTGTGAGATTGTGTCCTCCCGATAGTGCCTATCTCATCTCAAAACGGCAGAAGGAGTATAGTCCAGAAAAGACTACAACAAAGGACACTACATCTGATGAAGAACCACCACAAATGATGGATACGAAAGAAGATGATAATAACAAATGAAGATGAACATTATATACTACTATATACTGAACTGCTTAACTGCTTATGACAATAAGTTTTTAGATACTGTTACATTATAAAGCTTTGAGAACATATCTCTTACAATCACATCGTTATTATACAATCGTTGATTTTGATATTGAGTTTTTGCCTGTCCAGATGATAGTGCTTTATTTTGCTGTGTTGTCTTTGTATTGTTTGTTGTTGTGCAACAACAAGGACACTTTGCGGCTGTTCGTAAATTAGATGTAGGTAAAAGAAAAAATATGTCTTGATGTTCGGTCCAAAATTCGTAAGCGTGCATCCACGGATCTCGTGTTCGTGTAATATTGTGAAGAAATAATACAGCATATTCGCCGCATACGTTAGTCTTGTCATTTTGTATTTGATAGGGAAAATATCTAATAGTGTCCTCTTCGTCATTAGCCTCTTTGGTTTTGTGACATCTGTGTAGGTTGGTTTGTGTAAATCTATTGTCCGATAGTGCTTCTTTTAGAGGCAGGTCTTTTGTGTATTCTCTATAGTAGGATATAGTTAGGAGATCGTGTGCAAATCTGTGAAATATGTCACTTGGTTTACGACCGTAGGAGTCGAAAAAATACACTGTATGCTTGTGGTCGATGTACATACTCTGCCAGTGAGTCCCACCATTCTTGTGTGTGCCAGTATTGAGTACAAATGCCAATGGAAAGTGTTCGATATTGCGATACAGCATTGTGTTGCATAGAAATATTCGTAAATTGTGCAGACGTTGTGCACTATCACCGCGACTTGCACCAATTATATGTCGTACATCATCCTCTAATAAGCATCCAGCAAATACTTGTCGTATTTCTGAGTCTTTAGCAATACATGTTTCTATAGTCCAATTGTCCATGATGACAGCGTCGTCTATCCGTTGTAGTTCTTGATAATAACTCCCTCGTTCTGGATGGCCAACTTTCTTATATCATATTTATTGATCATCACCTCTGTATTGTTGGGCAGAGTTTTACCATTTGGTAATTCTATAGCTATATCTACAGCTGCCTGTCGAACGTCTTGGGCAATGCTACCGTCTGCGTTCATCTGTGTCATTGTCAATGTGTCACAGTACAGATTGTACTGGCAGTCACTTAGTTCTGTGGTATCGTTGATTTCGTAGTCGTACAATTGGATAAGTGGTTCATCTGTGTCCTTATTCATGGCATCTCTCATTTGACAATATTGGTCATACGTGTCTGTGAACGGTTCGTACTGTCATGATCCGCTGTTTACTGTTATTCGCCATTTTGTGTTCTTTGGCAGTTTGTACAAAATGAAGCGATTTTTTGTTATTTGGCCCAATCTTGCCTCTTTGTCTACAAATGCAAATGTTAGTCTGTCGGGGACTGATCTGATGGAACGGCAATTTGATAGTATAGGTTTCCCGGCTGATATGTGTGATACTGGATCTGATGATACGTAAACAAATACGTGTCAGGCAGCTGATCTGTGTATGTATTGACGTATTTTTCCAACACAGGGCGTTCATATTCTAGCATGGTCGTCTTGATTTCAAATTTGTTGATACGAATTTTACAATCGGCTGCTTTGGTACCAATGTCTGTCTTCATGGGAGCTGTTGCTCCTGCATTGTTGGGTCCCGATAATAGATAATACGTATTTGGGTTTCGTTGAAATTGAAATGTTAACCTGTTTGCAGAAGTCAAGGGTGCTCTATCTAGTGATTGCGTGATTGGGAATTTTAATTTTGTGCGTAATTTTACTTTCTGTCCTGAATAAAACATTCGCAATAATGATTGACGAGCAGGATTGGCGAGACAAATAGATAAGTCAGCAGCAGCCTGTGCTTGTGTTAGACCGTCCCATTGTGTCAATTGTCCTGCAGTTTCTTTAAAATATCCTTTAACAGACAGATCTCCATTTTCATATGCAGGAAGTGCAGTCTGAAATACGGTTTCAAAATAGTCCATAGTGGCATAATCATATGTGATTATTGGCTGATTGTTTGCTGAGACAGTTACAGATTTAAATAAACTAGCCAGTACATTGTTGACGGGAGAGATACATTTTCTATATTCATGAGCGAGTCCTGTTCCGGTGGTCTCCCAGGGCACGTCTCTGTAATACGTTTGTAGTTCAGCTTCTAAAACAAATTCATTAGCATCAATAAATATACCGGGTTGTTGTGCTATTACAATTGTGATTGTCTCATCGAATGCGGGCACAGTTACGTTGACAGGAGGTTACATAGGATCTGAGTTGTTTTTATGAGATTGTAGATAGATGGCTGTGGAAAAACATTCAGTTTTTCAGCTCCCGGTTGAGATCCACCAAGGCGACGTGGACCTCCTTGATGAAATTCCGGAACGGTTGGATTCCCGTATTGTGATTGTTCTCCAATTATTGATACTTGATTTTGTACTTGGGATACTAGATCTCCTCGTCCAAATAATCGTCTAGTAAAATATCTATTAGGATCAAGTTTATCCAATTTCATCCATTTGTTTGATGTTTTCTCCTTGCCAGATGATGAAGATGATGATTCGTCATCAGACTGTTTTTGAGTTCGTTTCTTATTAGCATGTTTGTTAGATTTTGAGGCTATATTTTGTAACAAAGAGTAGGCTGTTGTATTCACTCCAACCCCTCCAGCTAGTGCATCACTTATCGGCATTGTTGTTTATAATAGTCCAATAAGACTCTTGTTTGATAATCCAATTCTGCGTTTTTTTGAAAATCCTCTATGCCGTGGTCGCCTTCGTCATGTGCCTGTGGTGTGTACTGATTTGCGACGGGATGATGATCTGTGTTTTCTAGATGTATTTGACTTTGTAATAGATTTGACTGCATTTGCAAGACGTTTTACACCACCGCGTTTCTTATGTGATGATTTTTGCTTAGCTGAAGACAGAGCAGATGATAGCGCCTTTGCTACTTTTTTCTGGGTGGCTATACTTTTATTTTGGACTGCTGATTTGGCACGACGTTTAGCGGTTGTTAGTCCTGATTTTACCATTTGTTGTCCTTTTGTGTGTATTGATTTTGCAATTTTCTTACCGTGTTTTTTTGCCTCCTGTTTCACAAGTTTGCTACCACGATTTGCAACTGTTTTCAATCCTGTAGACAGAATATCTCCAATTCCAGATCCAACACTTCTCCCCCAGCCAGATGTGGCTCGTCTTGCTGTTCGTATAAATGGAGGGGGAGACCAGATGCCGGGGCTTCGAGGTCCTAATAGATTGTTACGACGACCGCGACCTCATGTTCTTCTGCCGTGTCTACGTCGGCTACCCATACTACTGCCTTTTGGTATATATTGTGATAATACGACGTCTCTTGACGATACTGATGGTGGTTCTATATTTCGCTGAATTCTATTCATACTGAGATGATATGTGATAGTATTTTGTATGCTAACTGTTGTTATAATATGATTATTACTGCACCACATATGATAACTGGTAATACTAGCAGCGATATCACTTTTTCTCTCTGACAATAATTTCAATATCCATAACTCCCAAATGCAATTTGTCCCCATACGAATTAGATACCGACACGAGCATATCATCAAGATTCACTCCGGGGGCTAGTGTACTAAATTGGGGATTCTCAATTTCCCACTTGTGTGTAGTCATTATTCTTGTTTTGTCTGCTAAATCATTGAATGGTATGTCCATTCGACTCCTACCAAACATATGTGCCAGGCATGGAATCTGAACAAGAAGGGGAGACAAATGATTGCCAATACTAGTAATATTTGGTAGCATGTTTGTGTATATAAGAATATCATCTCCACCAACTGTGTCCAATACTGCATCCAAATATACAATACGCGGTTCATTTGGTAAATAGTAGTAATTTAGGGAATTTACAGTGTAACCTTGTAATTTTGGTAGTGTCCATGGGTATGTTATTACTGTTGGTGATGGTGCAGGTGCTTGCGACTCGTGTGTATATGGACGCGGTGCGATTGGGGCAAATGTCGCATCTCGTGATACTAACTGACATGGGGAAATATACGACTCTCGAACATTATCATAGATAATATTCAATGCTTGACGTTTCACAGTACCAGTAGTCATATCCATTAATTTTCGGGTTTTCTTCTCGTGTGTAAAACCAAACATATTCAACATTTTTGATCCTAGCGCTATGTACACGGTTCCGTACGATGGTTCAATTTTTACACTATAGTTTTTAATTGTTGAATCCGTACTCTGATTAGTATGATCTAGCAATGTAAATGGTAATTTGGGCAGTGAATTGCCAATATTATACCAGACACGTTTTCCAATTATATCATATCTCCAATGCCATCCTGATATTTTGTATACTTGTGCCCATAATTGTGCATTGTTTATTTCGGCTTGTGTTACAATGGTTATATCATCAATAATTTCGCGAAGAGAAAATAGTCCAAATTCGTTATTGTGTATTTGAAATCGTGTAGGATGTTTATCTAGTAATTTGTCTGTATAATTCCATCTGAATACAGGACACCTCAGGGCTGTTATTGTACTGTCATACGTCATCTGTAGGTCTTGTGTGTACCACGTATCTCCTGTACTGGTATCATCACTCAGGTGTGCACGTAATTCTCTTACCATTGTGTATAGTCGTCCAAAATGATCATTTGCGTAGGCTACAAAATCAGAGTGTGTTGATGTATTCCACGAATATATTTTTGTTAGTGCGGTTCCCATTGATTGGTACTGTAGATGCGGTGGCATATCGTCTGTCGATACAATAGGATAGTACATACACGGACCAATCATAATCTCTCCTGCATATAGATCGTAGATACCTTTTTCTTTTGCTACAGAAGGGTGAGGGATCATTATTAGCTGCGATTCTGATAAATTGTACGTCACCCGAGTTACTCCAATCTCCCATGTTTTGTTTGCATCTAGCTGTAAATCGTCCCGACGTATCTGCTCATTTGATTGTATAGCTGCATTTGTGAAATTTACTTTGAGTGGATACTGTTTATAACTAGTACCATATGTAAGAGTGTTTACTGTCCCTAGCAGATACTTTGCTCCGAAACTCATATCGTCTTGCAAATCTGTGCAGTATAGTGGCCCTAGTTTGTTCTGTTGTAGATATGCTTCGTTGCAGATTTTCAGTTTTATAACTGAGTCGTACACCAGTGATGAAGCAGTTCCTGTTTGTCCATCAAATAGTGGTATATAGAATCGTCATTGAATGTTTGCTCCTTCATTTACGTGTGGCAGTTTTAAGTAGATATTTAAGGTGACTGATTTTTTATCATAGTCTGTTGGTAGGTCAGTCGGTAACGGATAAAATATTGGATGGGGTATTGGTGCTGTCGATTTGTGATCTGTTGGTAGTGCAAGATATGCATAGTGGTGTGCTACTGGTCCTTCAACAAATGTTGCATATGTACCCGTGGTAACATGATATGCCTCCTCGTGTAATATTGTATCCTTAATAATTGTATATCCACCACTAGTTGTGCTGCTGCTACTACTACCGTATGATAATACATTTTTTGGATATACAGCTTCATATTTGTTTCCATTTAGTGATATATCTTCTGCTTGCCCTTTATCCATCATTGTTATACACACTATTCCATTTGTGGTTTCCCATATTTGTTGTGCCAACGGAGGTATTACGCCCCCCAGTGGAAGACGAAGTATAACCGAATAGGAATCTAATGATACATACCATCTGTCTCCAGATAGGTCAAACTCCTCGGTAGGAAATAGTATCGCATTTTCAGATGTATTCAGTGTTGAGGGGGGAGATTCTGTTGACGTCCATGATCTGGGACAAAAACTCACTTGATGTGGTGCTTGATTTGTTGTAAATGTTAAACATCGAGGTTCTCTGTTTGGCATAGATTCATCCATGTCTTGTTGTAGTGGCAGCTGTCATAATATTATACTAGATATATTACTTTTCAAATACGAACATTAATGCCACTGGTGAGTGGTCTCCTATCATCAGAATAGAATGGTTTGCGTAGTAATTTTTGGCAGTATCACTCAATTGTGACAGTGTACGAATTGCAGTTGATGTTCCATGCGCAAGCTCTACATTAAATTGAAGACGATTGTCAAAGATATCTCGACGTACTACATGCATTATAGGCCGTTTAATTTGGAACCATTGTTTTGTCCATGGGTATACATCAAGTGGTCGTCTAGATTGAAAACACTCCACTGTCTTATCTAGGTTTCCCGCTACAGCATTTTCGTATACCATATTTGGCGCCAAAATAGTCACAGTGTGATTTAGGTACATCAAGTCTCGTAAGTATTCGCTAATAATATACGGCACTCCTCTGGGAATGTACATACTGTTTATTGATGCTCGAATGGGGACTGGAACGTAATCGGTATAGGCTATTTTTCTGTATTTTGATGGATCATCGTAGTAAGATGTGGAGGAGAACGCAACAGCGTCAGGATGTTGTATACATATTAAGATGTCCACATACTGTCCATTGGTACTGCTAGGAACTGTGTCCATAGTCGCTTGCATATATGCTCCATAATCAGGAAGGACGTTAAACTCCATAGTCTCATTGTCTGATGCGACTTTATATTCGCTTGTCTCTGGGTGATAACTTCTGTGTAATAATTGTAGAAAAAAACTACGTTTACTAACAAATAGTTTTGCTCCATTAACACCTTGGGGTTTAATGTTAGTTGGCTGTGACATAAACTGAGTTAAGTACTTTGTCATAAATGCTGCTTCGTTTTCTAATTTTGTCATTTGTGAAAACTGTGTTAAGCGTTCTAGATACGGATGATAATCTGGTGTTATAAAATTAACTACAGATCCATTCTTTTTCTGTGCAGTATACACTCCACTAGCTATATTAAATAATTGTCGACAATTTTGTGGTGCTGTAGTATCGTCGAAATTCACACTGAATTTAGGGGGGATGTTGAACCAGCATTCTGTCCATTGGGGATCTGGATCCTTTGTTACCAGACTGTTATTACGAAATTTATCTGGCCACTGTGAGATAACCCACGTATTTATAAGATCTGCCAATTCTTGAAACACATACCATGTTGGTGGTATGGTTAACACACGATAGGCGGTTGTGGCATCGTCAGTAAATCTTGCGTAGAATTTGTCATTAGTTCCCGTCTTGATATTTGTTGGTTTTGGTGTTGCTGTTGTCCACTGGCAGTGTGGAAAATATGATTGTTCCTCCCACGAATCTAGTCCCAACAAAATAGCCAATGTTCTGCTTAGTCGCATAATTTGGTAATATCCCCCTTCACTTTTGTCAAAACAGTATTCTTGATTTGTTCTTGAATTATCTGATGTTACGTTAGCCGTGCGTTTTATATCAATATCGAATGTGTCTGTTGTGACAGGAGATTTTGCAGTAGGTACTTTTTTGATGCCTAAAAATGTTTGTGTTCTCTGCATACCGTCTGATGTGTGGGCTGTACCATAGAGCCCACCAAATTGGGGGAACCAATACTCAAATTCTAGAACATGTTCCAATTCTGTGGGATAGGTTCCATTCTTTGCATTAAGTATTTCTTGTGCTATATCTGGACGTGGACGTATCGGAGGTAGAGTGTCTAATATTCTTGAATATTTACTACCATATAATATTTCTTTGGAATATAGCCTGTCATACAATGTTGAATCTAGTGGGGATTCTTCACCAAGATGTAGTCGTTTGAACCATATGTCATGTGTTATAGCATCTGGTTTCTGTTCGTGTCGTGGCAGTGAACACGACAGTAGTCGTACTCCCCACTGCTCATCATCTACTGGGCCTGTCGGTGTAATATATTGTCTACTTCTGTAGAAATGAATTCCTCCATATGGTTCGTTTACGAAATTAGAATTTGTGTTTGTTGTGTTGGTATTTGACATTGCTGTGTAGTAGTATCGTGCTTCATCATCTTCTCCCAATCCCTGTTCAGCAGCATGATACGTAAACATTCGTGTTGCAGTGTTGCTAGTCATTATTTTAGTTATTTAGCCAATGCATAAATACTACACTTGAAATTGTATGTGTTCGTCTTTCTTCTGCGCTCCGACTCTTTTGCAATACTTCGTCTGGTATCCAACTTGGTTGTCGATATTCGTTGATTTTACTATACCGATATTTTGTCTTCTTTACAGTGGGATCTAATTGATTGGTAAATTGTCGTTGTGGACTGGATCGATCTATAGTAAACTTATGAGGAAATATGGTCTTAGATAATTCCGGATAGTAATACGCAGATGGTAACAGGTTTCCACCTAGATCTCTTAATGTATACGTAATCTGTTTATCTTTCACTGATACATCTGCAATTTGGTACAGTTCTTTTGAGAACGATGGATCGTACCCTCTACGAAACGCATCACTGTCTGTTCTGTTATCTTGAAGATGAACCCATTCTCCAACCTGTAATTTTGCCGATTTTACATCGGTACCAGAATCCCACGTTTTTTTTGCCGAATTGTTGAGCTCGTCGTTTAGCTGCCCGTCTGTATAGTTGTTGTCGTACTTTGTCAATGTTTATAGGAGTAACATTATTTGGTGCAAATCCTGTAGCTGAGTGGTGTGTCTCGTTATAACCTCTAATAACGTTGTCTAGATCTAATAACGTTGTCTTGTTTTTTAGATAGTTTTGCACAAGAGAATTCGTAAATTCCAATCCGTTATCAGTCCATAAGATTTTTGGTCGCGATATTGTCTGCTTCTCAAATATGTTACGAAATGCAATTAGAACATCATCAGTGTTTTTCGATTTGCACGGGCATGCGTATACTTTTTTTGTCATCTGATCTATAAGTATCAGTATGAATTTAATGTTGTTATTTTTCCTACTCCATCGACTCATATCAAGCAGATCTCCTTCCCATATATTATCCGGATTGAGGATTTTGTATGGGCGTCGTGGAAATTGTTTTCGTCTCGATGGTTTATATCTAGTATATGCTGTATCGGTATGTTTCCATTCCTCTATCCATCGTCGTGATAACGTATGCCCCTGCAGTTCCGGATCGATACCAAGTTTCTGACGTTTTTTTACGTGTGTATGAAATGTTCTCACTCCTTTTTACGCACCTCCCGGTAACTTACTAGGATCTCGATAGAGAGATGACAGATGAGAAAACAAACGATCACGATCTTTTTTAACAACATCAGCCATAATCACTCAATCAAGCATATATCTATCTGTATACTACTACTACTTCTACTGTATCATTATATAAGTACTATGCTAGTATTACTGAATATAGGGAACTGTAACGTATGGAAGTAAGCGAGTAAAGAAATATTTATATAACATACATGATGAATAGGCATCTCTGAGTGCGGCATATTCATAGTCGGGGATGGTCTTATTAGCAGATGCTGACAGTTTTGCCTTATCTAACTTCTTTATTTTTCTATCTAACCCATGTTTCTTGACAATATCTTGGAGCCCCATTTCCTTATCAATATGTGGTATTCTGACTAATTCTACATCATTTAGTTGATCAATTGTACTATACAGTTTATATATTGTTTTTCTGTGCTGTTTTGTGTTGAATTTTGGAGAATCATCATAGCCTTCTTCGTGTTCTCTGTACGCTTGTTTTATACGCTTCATGTACTCTTTTGGTGGTGGTGTTTTTGATGTTGTCTTATTATCTTGATCTGTTGATTTATCTGTTGATGTAGTAGTGTCTCCTGATGGTGGTGTGGAAGAGTTATTGAGTCTGTTTTGTAGAGCCGATAGCACATCTGTTTTTACAGACTTTATCATTTGATTCTTGAATTGCTTCTTTTGACTTTTTATTGCCATTTCCACTAATTTGTTTATAGGATCATCCGTATCGCCACCACCACCCTTTTGTTGTTGTGTTTGTTTTTTCTTTTTTGTAGCTGTAGCAGATGATTTCTTTTTAGATTTTTTTGGTGGTGGTTTCTCATCGCTATCACTACCACTACTGCTATCATCGTCGCTATTACTACTGCTGCCGCTACCGCTGCTAGTACTATCACTACGTTGTCGTTTTTTTCCTTTTGATGGTGTCTTTTTGTTACTATTTTTCTTGGTCTTTGTCCCATCACCTGCAGTATCATTGACAGCATCGTCTTCTTCATCTGTAAATTCCTCGTATGCTGAAGACATTGATGATCCAGCTGCTGCTGCACTGTCGATAGTATCCATCGTGTACTGCTCGTACTAATAACTGATCTACTTTGGATGACAGAACAGTCATTTATACTACCTTTTATTACTTTCGTTTGGTCTTGCGTTTAGCATGTTTCTTCGGACGGTCATGTTGGTCATCGACATCATCGTCGTCCTTCGATTTCTTTCTGTGTCGTGCTCTCAAATCATATTTATCACGATGTCCGTCGTCAAATAGTGTTGTTCTTTTGCGCTTTCTACGAAGATCATCCATAGTTGCAGTGTGTGGTTGTATTGGTGTTGTTGGTGATTTTGTAGCTGTAGATGTTTTAGTATCTGTAAGTATTTGTGACAGACGATTTGATCCCTCTTTAATCAGTTTTGTGAGCTCACTTACACGCGATGATGATGACGATGGTGATGTTGCTGATGCTGCTCCCTGGGGTGTTACTTGTTGTTCCTGTTGTTGTCGAGCCTCTCGTTTTTGTTGTAATCTTTTCTGAAGGTGTTCTCTCAGATACGTATTGCCAATATCATTTATATTAAATCCTTTTTTTCGTAACGCATTAATAAGAGCTGATGCACCATGCGGAACTTTCGACAAATCAGAATAGTCGTGTGTTATCCAGTGTAGAATCCAACCACCTTGTTTGGGATTATCAGACACCTTTTTCCCTAGTACGTACAAATTGCCAGATATATCATGCTGCATTATGTCTGGATGTCTTGCTAAAAATGATTTTACAATTCTCGAATGATAGGGTGTATCTTTCATGGATTCGGGCTGGGGAACACTATTATTGGAAGGATTGTTGATAAAATTTTGGTATTTTGTGTGTTCATTTTCCTCAAGAACATTGTAACGCCTCTCTCGTTCTAGATGAAGATTTTGGTATTCTGTCATTCCAATATCGGTTTTTAGGGTAGAAGAATTACGTAGTCTATTCATTTTGTCTTCTATACGTTTCAGTTCAGGATCTGATAGCGATTGTCGTATTCGTTGATCCACATCTGGATTGTTGATATTGTGTTTTTTATACAATGCTGCTTGATTAACATAATATCGATAGGTCTTTGGATCTGCTGCATTTTCCTTTGCTTTCTTCATATTGTAGGCAATTACATGCTTGTTGATTGATGGTAATACTTGCTGACTAGACTGTATCATAACGTATATAGCGATTTTGGCACCTGTACCATATCTCCGTAGGCTCCATTGTACGTACCATCTTCATTAAATTCCCTTTTGTCGTTGATATTTGTCACATTCATAGTCGATATAATGTTGAGGCGTACTTCTGCACTCTGTAGTGTTTATTTCCAACTTTATTCGTAACAACAGGAGTTATTCCAGGTAGGCGGGACAAATTGCGTACTTGAATGGCGTACACTGCAGGACTGAAAACGCCTGTTCCAGGTCCTGGAATATAAAATAAATTCCCTCTAGTATGTCGTCTGCTCTTGCCCATTTTGCTGTGCTCATCTTGATCTCATCTATTTATATGTACTAAATAAACTTATCTGTACCCATCTGGTATATATAGTTACATTAGTGAAGCAGTATTTGCAAACCATCTTGTCGTATACTTGTGAAGTGGATTTACATTTACATATGCTCGGGCATTTTCTGCATTATTTCTAACTCCCATACGTTTTCGTCCTTTTCTCAAAATACGATTACTCATCTCTTGTGCGTGTGCATATTTTAATGGATCTTTCATCATCATACTTGACGATACTGCTGGATTCGTGTCAATAATAACATCATGTGCCAATATACTTTTGTATGATGAGTTGTACGCTTTTGCGTATCCACCAGCACCAGTTTTTGGCATTTGTCTATGTTTTGATGATCGAAACATGAGTTGCGTTGTGTTGTGTGGTCCTATACCGCGCCCATTAATATGTTGATTCTTTTGAGCATGAAGTAATCGATTAATATGCACTCTTCCCATGCCTTGTGTAAAATTGTCAATATGTGGTTTTGGATAGTCTTTTAGTAGATGTGAATTGGACATGGTACTGCCATACATTGTTGCTGATTTAATTGCCTTTGATGTGAGGTGGTCTCTGTATCCTGATGGTACAGATTCGTATAACGAATGCTGTAATACGTTTGCTGCTGCTCCACGTTGTCGGTGTCGTCGTCGATGTTTTCCCATTATTGCTTGGATGTGATTAGTACTGTTATCACTACTGTTATTTGTAGTGTACAGTTTATAGTGATAATGCCTATCTGATATTGTCTTTACTGATTTGGTGTACAATATCCAAAATTTTATGTGTGGCTTGTCTAGTGTTCTTTTTTCCTTTACAAAAGTCATGAAAGATATCATTAAGAGTATTGTGTACTCCTCTATCATTCCCCACTTGGGTTCCAAAATTGGCACGACATATTGGCCCCATTTGTGTTCCAGCATCCTTCGCTGTTTTTGTATTACGACTTGGTGATTTATGAGCTATACGAGGTGGAGGCGATACTATTGGCATTGGTGGTTTATGAGCTATACGAGGTACTGGTGCTATAGGCATTGGTGGTTTATACGCTATACGAGCCATTGGCTTTTTATGTGGTGGTGGTGATGGTGGTAATAATGGGGTGTTATTATGATCTAATAATTCATTATACATGTTTTCTGTTTCCATGTGATACTGTCTTTGTTCACCAATACTTGTATTTATTGGTGGATGGTTGAATTCTTCTTCCAATATATCATGCAAAATAGCATCACTATCATTATTGTCATTGTCATTAGTAGTAGGGGGTGCTGATGGTGCTTCAGCCGTTGCCACTACTTTTTCTCCAGCTCGTATTCTTGATAATAACGATTTAACTCCAGTTTCTGCAACATTAAGCACTGTTTCTAGATCTTTAGCCGAATCTTCTACTAAATTCATTGCTACTTGTCCAGGTGTTGCTGATGGTGGGGGTGGTGTGTCATTTCTTCCTTGAAGAGGAGAAAATCCCATAAAATTCCTACTGTGTGGTGATTGTTCGTACTGCTCCTCCCCTACTGGTGTTGGTGGCAATGGTGGTGGTGGTGGTGGTGCTGCTCGATCACCTGTAATTTCTAATGAGGGTGATCTGGATCTGTCATATCGTCGATTTACAATTTTAAATGATGATTCTTGTTGTTGGGGTGAACTAGACAATGAAGAAGATGAACGTTGTTGAAGAGGTTGTTCGCCCTGCACCTGTTGTATTATATCATGTATAGACGGACTTATTGGAGATAGGCTAAACCCCAGTGGGGACAGATGCGATGTTGATGGGGGAGAACTGTTATCAGTATGTCGAAGCTGTTGCTGACGTCGTGGTGGTGTTGATATTGATGATGATGGTGATGCAGATGATGATGATTCGGATAAATGTTGTATATACCATCGTCGAGCGTCAGATTTTGCTGTTCTTCTCAATGCAGGTAGTCCCTTTTTTGAAGGGCGATATGATCCACTAATAAGTCGTCGTACCCTAGGGGGGATATAGCCATATGTGTTTACAAAATAACTCTCTATTCTACGTTGTCTTTTTTTCACTCCCTGTCGTCGTATATTTCTGCGTAATTCCTCTGGCAGACATAATAAATGTGTGTTAATATAGTCCGAATCGAGTCGAGGCTCTGGTCCATCTGGCAAATTTAATTCCTCGTTTGATACTCTTGGCTCTAATAATCTATCGATTCTTTCCTCATTCCATCCAGATGCTTTGTGGTTAAGTTTACCATATTGTTGAAATCTTGCTCCACTTCCACTAAAAGTAAAACCACCTGACGATAATAAGTTTTCTGTTCGATTTCTTGGTATGTTGTGTCTAACACCATGATAATGTTCACGTAATAGTCTGTGTTTAGTTTTAGATGTTATACTTTGTATTATATGAGATAATGGATGCGCTCTGTGTGCTAATTTTAATTGTCGTCGTTTTTTGCTGCTGCTACCCATATTGCACTATTATTGTCTGTTTTTATCTGCGTCTACGGTGATGTCAACGCCTATGATATCTGCATCCACCACGTGAGGTTGATGCCATACCTGCTCTACGTTTACGTGCTGCAGTTTGAAAATTTATCGGCTTTCTTCGTACTAATCCTGGCGCACTAAACAGTCGTAAACCGCGACCAGAAGCGCGTCCACGTCCTCCCCAATTCTGAGATGTTTATGTACTTTTCCTGCTATCCAAGATTTTGCTTTTGATTTAGCCCACGATTTTAATCTGTGAACAGGGTTATGATGTCGTTGTTTTTTACGAACTGGTTTTCCACCCATCCATCGTATTGCAGACTGTCCTAATAACGATGTAAACAACCCTCGCCCTCTCACTCGTCGTCTTTTTCGTCGACGACGACCTCGCCCTCCTGTTCGTCTTCTTCTCTGCTGTAACATAAGTCGTAACCGTCGTCGGGCTTGTCCACCACCAAATATCTTTTTCGCAACTCTGTCAACAGCTGTTCCAGCAAGTGCACTGCCAACTGTTGTTCCTACTATTTTTAACACGTTGGGGGCTAATCTCGCCCCCAACATTGCTGCTCCTCATAGTGCCATTAATGATTGTTTCTCTATCCTATAATACTATAATACTGTGTTGTGTTGTTTAATATATACTACTCTTCTGATATTATATTAGTTCCACCGTATATGTCTAGGAAGTGGTCTGTTTCCACGACGTCTTCCTCGTCGTGCTCTTCTTTTTCTACCTGCACATCTATGTCTAGCTCTGCCACACTTTCCACATTTTCTGTAGCCCCATTTCATTCCCCTTACACCACCTCGTCCCAGTATTGCTGCCATACGTCTACGTCCGCGCCCTTTTCCAATACCAATCGCTTTCAACAATGAAGGTACTACTAAACTTGCTAATCCTCCTAGCAATGCTCCTGACATACTCGTAGTAGTCGTTTGTCTCTCGTTTTACATTATAACAACTGGCAGTTTAGTAAATATATGATTTTTCAGATCGTCAACATTTCTGTTCACAGCATAGCCAATTATCGTACAGTCTCTATTTTTTTCTTGCGGAGATGTTCTAAACATGACGAATGGAAACTCAGTTGGTGGTTCTTTTTGAAAAAACTCCATAATTTTATCGTACACTCTTTGGTGTACTTTATTTGGATACATGTGTACCAACATTGTGTTCAGCTGAATTCGCAATTCTGGATTCTCGAATATAATTTTGTACTGCGTATTCCTAGATAGCGTTACAGCATATTTTTTTTGTGGAAATAAATTTTGCCACACATGAAATATACATAGTTTTCTGTGATGACACTCTCTGCTAAAGAAATTAGTTATTGTGTCATCACTGCACATTTCATTCATTAGATCATCAAATACCACAATTGCCATGCGAATATCGTTTAGTAACATTCGAATTTTATCATCCTTAAATGACGTTACGTGAATGAAGTGCAATTCTGTATCTTTACGATCTACCCCATCTTCTTGCCTCCATTGTTCAAATATTTCTCTGACTCTATTAGTCTGTTCTATAGATGCGGTACCATAAAACCAATATAATCGTCTGGAATACTGCCCACTGTGATCTGTAGTAATGTATCTCCATTGTGACAATATTGTCACTAACAATTCTGTTTTACCACACTGTGATTTACCAGAGATTAAGCACGAAAATGGTACACGCATCCTAAAATCTCTACATTCTGCAGCACTCACTCCATACTTTAGTCAATCATTACAATAATTTACTACACTACGTTCCCATTTGCCATGCGTCATTAATTTATCCTTACATGTGTCAAATTCATCCTGTAACATCCTACCCATTACTTCCATATAGTACTTTTCTACCTTTTCAGCATCTCTATGCAACGTCTCATCATCGTATTTTGTGTTGTTATCACACATTTTCATGCAGTAGCGTACACGAGAAGTAATCTCAATAAATGACTACAATACTTATCACACAAGAACATATATATTTATATTACCAACGTTCTATATATTACAATGGTGTATATTTGTCCTCTTTGTCAGTATCATACTCAGTATCAGTAATAGTACCAGTATCATCATCGTCATTGTTCTCATCATCGTCACTAATATCGTCTTCATCATCCCCTTCAGTTGTTGTTGTCTCATTATCTTCTGGTTCCTGCTGCACATGACGAGCGCGACGACGGCCAGATCCGCCCCGCATTCTTTCTTCTAATAACTGACGACGACGCTCTTCTCGTAACTGCTGATTAATTTCGTCTAATTTTTGTTTTTGAAGTACTAATTTGTTAACTTCGTGTTTTAATGCTTCCTTAAATGGAAATATATCCAAACGGTACTTAGCATATGAATCAAATTCGGGTGTTCCAATAATTCCCGCTTTAGTAAATAATGGAGATGATGACATATCATCATTGGTGTCATCATCATCGCCAAAGCCAAGACCGCCTTGTCTCTTTGCATTTTTTGCTGCATGTGCATAGGGGTGGTGTTGTAATTTGTTATCTTTTTTTACAGCACGTCGTCCTTTTATTTTTATTTGGTTTGATGTAGCACCACCTTCTGTTCCCATGCTAGATTTATTTAAATTTAATGATTTATGAACATGATGCGGAGGATTGCGCACTATTAGTGGGAATTGTGTACCCTCTAGATGCTTATGTCTGGGTAACGGTTTAGGACCCATAGATACAGCAAAATTCTCATGAACATGACGTTCAACAAAATCTGGTACATCCAATGTACATGTTGGTGCTGTGCCATCTCTCCAGGCACGTTTCATAAGTTTCAGTGCATATTCTACAGAGAATAAAATAAAATATAGTAGATAGACATAATATAATCTATAAATTACATAATCAAATTTATATTTGACATTAGCATAGATGAGTCTGAATTAGTAGTTGGTTTTTTTGGTTTTTTAATATATCGCCGTCGTCGTGGAGGTGAAAGAGTAGACGTAGTTGCAATAGTAGTATCATCATTTATGTTATTGCTATTTTTGCCCTCATCCAGCATTACTGGTGGTGTCGTATCGCTATCGTCGTCGTTATGATCAGTACAATTTCTAATGTCTTTCTTATATCGTCCATATCCAGATGACTCTGCTGCTGTTCCAACAATTTTGGTGGTGGTTGTAGTGGTAATGATGAACCGCTAGTGCTAAATAATGTTTGTAATATGGATTGAAACATATCATCACCATTGGTTGATATATCATCTGATATGTCTTTCTCTACCATCTGTAAAATATAAAATACACACACGTCACCCTCTACTACTCTTTGTTGTTGATAATGTTAATTAGCAACAAAGAAGACTTTTATAATCAACGTTACAAAAGAAAATAGTGCAAACAGAGCTAAAAAAGAGAGATTACAAAGTATGGGTTGATGTCTCAAAAAATCTAACCATCCTTTTTCTTGAATCATAATTGCCTAACCTGGACAAAGACAAAAAACGTCGATATTCTATTCTCAAGATCAAGAACGCGAAGAAAGAGGGGGGGGGGGAAAGAGTAGGAGGGATAGTAGTGTATGGACAATTGAGGATAGAGATCAAACCCCACCAACGCTGAGAACACCAATACTAAAAACAGCAACACAAATAACCACAACAGAAGATGAAACACCTGATGAAAGTGACAATGAATAGATGTGTTTACAAGATCTTTTGGTTGACAACTTTGATGATAATAAAAGATAATGAATATATTTTGGTTGATAACTATGGTGATAATAAATCATTCAAACTATCTATTGATGCTATTGATGTTATTATGTGCCATATATGTATTATGTATGTATATTATATATTATTGTGTCTTGCTATGTATATATGGTATTACACATGTGTATATATGTGTGCTAATATATGTGCTATATATATGTGTGCTATTAGTACTATCGTTGTATTGTATATATGCTATTAGATATATGACACCACCACAACTATCTTGAAAGAATTCTCTAACACAACAAAGTTACCCACCCACCCCAGATAGATATGAGTAGACACAACAAATTTCCAAAATGCCCTAATATATGAGAAGAAAATTGCCGATTTGAAGAAGGAATTACTGTCACACTGATCCAAATCTACCAGGAAATGTCTAAATCGGATAAGAAACAACAAATAAATAGTAGAGAATGACGTGTGTGCTACTTGCCTGTTGCTGTTGCTGATCATACCACTTGCTTCGTAGCTGTGTTTCGTGCTCATATAAACGAGCTATAGTATCGGGATCTCGTCGTTTTCTACCACGCTTTTTTTGTTGTATTTGCTGCTCACCACCGCCTTCTGCAGACTGCTGCTGATTTTGCTGGTTTGTCAATGTGAACTCATTGGCTAACAGTAGATATCGTTGAGATTGTACAACAATCTTGTTATATAGTCTTGAAAATAGCGGCACGTATGTTGGATTGACATGCTCTCCTAACTCCAATTGTTTCATAGACTGAGTTAGTCTACTGAGATTTGTCCCTTTTTTGATCTCATCTACCTCAAATGAATAAAAGTCTAATATAATCTCATCAGTGTCAAATGTGTGAATATCCAATTTTTCTTTGCAATATGGTATGACATCTAATGACCCGCTATGACGATGACAACATTTTAATGCGATTGTGTGTGGATATGATTTTCCATACTTATATTGCAATACATAATGTCTCCACGCCTCCACAAACATTCGACCAACACCCCGATGTGATAATCGAATAGACGAAGGGGGAAGTGCCATCAGAACATCACCACAGCTATCACCACCCCTATTGCTATGCTGATGGTGTCCATTTTGTAATAAAAATAAATTACATTGTCGAAACAATATTTGTACAGATATTTCCATAACAATAGTTATTGTTCGAACTGTTCTCTCGTATGACATTATGGGATATACTGATAATTGTTCATGTACAATTCTACATCGTGGAAATGTTCGTAGTTTAGATTCCAATTCTGCAGATGTCTCATACCGATGATCTTCATATCGATACTCTTTCAGTTCGTCTACAGGTATTGGTGCATCCTCACCAGTGGTGCTCTCTCCCCCTGTCGCCTGGGATGTTGATGAAATAATGTTTGAAATATATGTATTTGTTGATGGGAGCTGCAACGATGAGGACGATTGCTGCTTGCTGTGATAATGGCGATGTGCTAGCTCGACACATAAAAAAGTCATAAAGAAACAAAAATGTCTCATATTGATATTTTGCAGGACATGTTAATCGTTGTAGTATTGTATCTTGAGTGAATGTTGGCGCGCGACCACTACCGCTTTTTGTTGTCGTTGTACTATTGCTTTTACTATTGGTACGTTTTCGTCCTCGCCTCTGTTTTGCCTCTCCCTCCTCATCACCTCTCGATGACAAAGACGACATACTACAAGATAATAATAATATTTAGTATATATAACTACTACCTACTATCAATAGTTGACAATACCGACATGATGATGTTACTATTGTGCTGCTACCAACCCAACGTCCGAAAATGATGATAATACAAACTGTCAAAAGTACCTGTTGCTAACTATATAGACAATGGTACTGTATGTATCCCATCATACATCACTCTTCGTTTACAATAGAAAGTTGTAAACATTATTTTCTCCTGTTCGTACATAACCATTGTGTCATACTTCCGTTTCAATCCGCGGTTCACCGCCATCTGCTGGTTGACAGCCGGGGGGGCACTACCACAATCCTCACTATCGTTATTATCATCATTGGTCGCCAATGCATTACTGTGCATATTGATCACCGTCTCACCAAACGTTTGCTGTTTACTCTTTTCTGTATCATGTGCCCTGTTGAAATTTGCCTTCTGAACCCCTTTTGCTGACTATTTTACAGTTTTCTTTCCTTGATCGAAGACACAATATGATTTTGACCACAGCGATAACATAAGGTGTCCCTCGCACTCCACCTTGTATCGATTCGGCTGTCGTTTTCCATATCTACATTTATCTTTGTCATCAGTTATGAAATATTCCGGTTTCAGTCTGTCGTATTCATCTAATTTCCAGGGGTCAATGTTGTCTTCAAATCGCTCATATTTTGTTGCAATGTAGATACTGTCTGTGTCAGTTTCTAATAGACAAAAACACTTTGGTTTCAGAACCACCTTCAGAAAATCATAATAGAATTTTAACACCGATAATTTGGCACGATCAAATATTGTCTTTGCAATATATCGTAGTTGATCGTACATCACTTTGTCATGTTTTCTTTCCACCTCCAGCAGTCTCGGCGCAATCTGTTCGTATTTTATAAAATTAAACATTGATGCAACAACAGATCTGTAATCACCACCGGTTCCATCTACTAATTCAGGGCTTCTCAAACTTTTTTGTTCTGCGACCCCATTTTGAAAAAGATATTTCTACGCGACCCCATTATGGGCACATTCACGTTAATGATATTAAAGCGTTACCTTCCACTGCGAATTACATGAGAAATGTTTGTCTTTTAAGACGTGTGACACCTGACAGTTAGCTTACAACAAAACAGTGCAAATGCAAAAGAATGACAAAAAATGTGTTCAACCACATTTAATGGGATGGATGCGCTTGATGTTTCTTGCACAAGTGATCCATTCGTGGAATGATACAAGACAATGCGGGGCGAAGAGCATCTTCAACAGTTTCCAAAGAGGATCGGTTTTTTGACTTAATGGTTGTAAGTTTTGAGAATGCCGCTTCACATAAATATGTAGTGCAAAAGGGCAAGAGTTTGTCAAGGGCTAGTTCAGAAAGGGTTGGGTACTCATTTCTTGTCCTTATCCAAAAATCACATAAAGTCTGTTTTGAAAATAGAAGTTCCAAACTTTTGTTGCTAGATAAATCTGCAAACTCTTCCTGGGCTTTTAATGACAGGTCTGTGACATCTGACAATTGCCTTAGAAATGGTTCACGAATCCAACTTTCTTTTCCTGGATCAATGTCCGTAGGAAAGTACTTTCGAAAGTGTGTTTGAAGGCTTTTCAAATGATCAACTATGACCTTGACAATCATGAGATTGGACAAGTTTTTTTCAATTAAATAATCATCCGTATCAGCAAAAATTTCCAAATTACCATCTTGTGTCCTATTTTTCCATATAGTAAGCTTTTTAATGAAAGCTTCAATTCTATCTTTAAAAGTAAAAATGTTGCATTTTGTTCCTTGAAGAGATATGTTCAGATCATTCAATTTTCCGAAAATTTCAGACAAATAGCATAGCTTAAGAACCCAATCATCATTGAGAAAAAGTTTGGCAAAAGCAGACTTCTGTTCTGTCAAGAACATGACAAGTCCATCCTTCAACTGAAATAGCCTATGCATACTGTAGCCTCTCGATAGCCACCTGATTTCCGAATGCATGAGCAAGCTTGTATAATTTGAATCTTGTTCTTTGCAAAGATCTGCAAACAAACGGCTGTTGAGAGCGTTGTTTTTAATATAGTTGATTATTTTGACAACATCTCGAAGAACAGTGTCGAGATATGTTTGGCTGCGAGTGCCTCCTTATGGATCATGCAATGAGTAATCGTAACGCTTTCCGAAGTTACATGTTCTTTCACTTTTGCGACAAACGCAGCATGCTTGCCCATCATTGCCCCTGCACCGTCTGTACAAACTCCAATGTAAACCTGCAGTCGTAAAAAATTCATCGACTTTAAAGAAGATATCTTCACCTTTGGTGTGACTTTTTAACGATTGACAAAAAGCAATTCTTCTTTAACGTTTTCTTCATGTACATTCCGAACGTAAAGTAGCAGCTCTGCATTTTTTGATACATTTGTCGTTTCGTCAAGCTGAATTGCACACTTTTGACTTTTCTTCAGGCGAGTGATTAGCTGCTGGAATTGGTCGTCACTACTTTCAGCAATTCTTCTGGCAACAGTGTCATTGGATAAGGGTATTTTACGAATTTCGTCACCATACTTTTTTCCGTGTACGATTTCTGACAGTTTAACAGCTGCAGGTAAAACGAGATTTTCAGCAACCGAGAAAGGGTTGGTTGATGTTGCTATCAAATAATTGGCTTCATGAGAAGCACGCATATATCTCTCATTTACAGTGAAAACATTTTCTGTTAACTGCCTCTGCTTCTTTGAAAACTTGAGAAGTCTTTTAAAATACTGTATTGGCTTGTCCGAAGAGTTCGCATGGTTAGTGTTAAGATGCCTTTTTAACTTGGAGGGTTTCAAGCTTTCCGCAGACAAAGTTTTTATTGCAAATTAAGCAAAGAAGTTTTTCCACTCCGTCTTCACAACTACAAGTGAATCCATACTACAAAAATGAGTCATCATATTTCCTTTTTCTTTTTGATTTATGAATCTGCTAAACCTAACCACTGGTCCATATTGAAATCAATCTTGTAACTGCTTAAAACTTTAGTCTAACTCGAAAGTCCTTCTAAGGTCTCGGAATAGTTAGGTTTAAGTGCTATCAGCGAGAGTGGCGTAGTTAAAAAGCTTCCTTCAAAAACTAGGCTACTCTGACATCGTAATGCGAGCAATTAAGTTAGTTTTAGTCAGCATGTCACTGCAATAATGGCGTAACAATACATCAATTGTTATGACTGGTTACACGCTATTGTTCAATTTTTCAAAACAGCGGGTGCGGTTAATCCTCAAAAACACATTTCTTGGAAGGGGATAGCCTATTAACTTGACGTTAAAAGTGTCGAAATAATTTATTATGACCATGCAACAACTTCGAACTAGTGTTACGTGACCCCAAAATTTTATTACGTGACCCCAAAATTTTATTACGCGACCCCAAAATTTTATTACGCGACCCCGTTTGGGGTCGCGACCCATAGTTTGAGAAGCCCTGTACTAATAGATGTTGCTGATCTGCTGTCTTGTTGTAGCTCTCCAAAACGACTTCTCGGTGTTTATCTTTATTTGTTATAGTCGATCCAAATGCACTGTTACCAATAAGCTTCGCCATCAGAGCCGGCATTTTGCTGTGTTTGTCCTTATCGCCTTTGATACGCATTTCGGTAATACTGTTGGCAAATTCTTGAAATATCGGTTCTTTATTGTACCGTATAAACATGTACACCCTGTCGACCACTAATCCTTTATTTAAAAGCCACACCAAATACTCATCTGTGAGAGCTATTTCTTTGGCAAAATAGGAATCGATGACACAGCGTCTGTTTTTGACTTTTATTCCTATTCTATCTGCAACATTCTGCATGTAATCGCCAATATCCTCATAGTTTATATTCGCATGTTTAATTATTGGCGCAAAATCGCTAAAGTAGTCCTTCAGCTCGTCCGGTACTCGTATATCACAGACAAGTATTCCATATACTTCATGTTCTTGTAGTTTCTCCAACAAATCCAATGTCAGGACCAGATTGGGTCGCTCTTTATCAAACACCAACGGGTCAATTCGTCGACTTGCTCTCGTCTTGCAATACTCGTCAATTGTCGGATTCTGTCGTCTCATCTCGGTCCATTGACACTCGCGCATACGATGTATAGAATATCCTCGCATTTCCAGAATTCTGTACCGTAATTCGTACACCATCTGATGCTTTTCACGTGTTAGAATAAATCGATTGCTCCCGTTCCTACCATAGAATTGCTGCCCTGCACCACACACTTCGCAAGCATGCCAATAACATCCATCAAATTCCACCACATGTCTCACACGTCGATCCAATGGCATCATCGTTTCTGCTGTCTCCTCCTCACTATCATCTTCTTGCTCTAGTACAGTGTAATAAAATCCATCAACACAAATGTTACTAAATGTACACCACATTGGAATCTTGTGTTCTGCTAATTTGTTAGCCAACCATTTCTTCTCGGACACTGTAAGAACTATTCTGTATTGTCTGTACAAATGGATATTACGTTCCCGAAGATGCACATCTTCTATATAGTCTAAATATTCCTCTGCCGCAATACTGTCTTTATTGGATAAATGTTTGTAACCAGGATGACGTCTCATAGGCATACGACACATAAGGAATCTATCTGAATCCACATTTTTGTATATTATTGGCTGCCCTGTATATTGCCCTTCGCCAAGACAGTATAGATACAACGAATTTGCATCAAATCCTTTGACATACAGATGCTGTGTACCATTTCTTCTTGTGAAAATTATTGATTGTCCACCAACTTCATTCCGTCTAATTGTCGAATAGAGTTCTGGATTGTCTATATAATACAGTGATCTGTGTGGTACATGTTTCATCAGAATTTGTTTGGCAAGTCCAGGCAGTGATATTCCATCTCTGACCACATCTACCTGTTTGGTCCGCATCTCTTTTGCATAATTACATACCCCAACCAGGAACGGTACCACATCTTGAATATTATAATACTTCAAATAATCAGCTACCGATTGCCATTGTTCCTCTCTCCACATGTTCTTTAATAGTTCATACTTCTCCTCCCCAGTACGAGGACATTTCTCTAACTGACTATCACTGAGGTCTTTTTTCTGTGTCCCGTGCCAGTCCGAGTTTTTGAACAATATATTGTTGATATTCCGATTCTAATTGATTCTCTTGACGTAGCTGACTATAGAATGCACTGTACGGGGGCATCTCTGTCTCTGCCAACCTTTCATAACTATCCATGTATTCGTAGGGAAAATACGATTTACCCCCATCTCCAGTAGCATAATCTTCACCAGCAAATGACTTTATAAATGTGTCCAGATTGAAACCGGGTGCCAAATACTGCATAATGTCCAGAAAAACAAAACCGCCCCCATCAGAAAATCCATTTACTGTTATTGACACATATCTAGATGTCTTTTTCACAAAATGAATTGACTTCTCTGCCGATGACACAATGTGAGCAAGCTGAGGAAATAAGTAATTCTTAATCAATGGAATATCATATCCACTCGAATTAAATCCCAAAATTGGAAGATGATTGATAAACTTCTTCAGTTTTCCCAACAGTCTTATCTCCTTGTTGCATATCTCCAGATTCTTCTCGGCCATTTGCGTATATGAACGCTGTTCTTCATCGTCAAGTTCCTCTCGAATCACCATCTCTTCGATAGCATCATGATCTATTTCTGCAAGTAATTCTGATGAATCGTTACACGATCTTGTCAGGTCAATCTTGATGTATTTCTCTGCAAACCATCGAGTAACAAAGTCTATAATTTCACCGTATTTTGTCAGCATAACTTGACGTCTCACTCTTGCTATCGCCTCGAGTGTACGAACAAATTCCATAATTAGCTGTTCTGGATCCTCATTAACAGCATATGCTACTCCGTACGAAGATTGTTCATCTGCAGCAGCAGCAGCAATAGTCAGCAACTCCATAAATTCATCGTCTTCTTGCGCTTCAGGTGTGTTATATACATTGCATGCAATAGCGTACGATAATGGTCGGTTGACAATTATATACGCCTCATCTTCATGTCTGTCCAGATATTCCTGTTCTGTACAGGGTTCGCCATGTTCACCATACACCAATACATCTGATGTTGCTGAGTATTCTACATCTGCCACATTCTCTTTGTGCAACATTGCTTCAAAATCGTATGTTGCATAGTAGCCAGTATACAACATATCTTCATCATCTGTATTTAGTATGTCATCTGGAATTGAAAACATATGCTTTGCCTCCTCCCACATGTTTCTATGCGACTCCACAGCACCACGCCTATACCGATATCGAATCTTGCCACATTGTTCTTGAATATGTCGTTTAATCACAGATACCTGACGACCCTTAAATTGTTGTCCACATGATATACAACGATAATGCAACGTTGTTAATTTGTTCATATCTGATATTGTGTAATAGTGATTGTCGTGAAGCAACAGATTCAGCGTGTCTCGTTTGTACACATATCCACCATTACTTGATGACAGATACAGAGGCTGTATAACTGGCTGATACTTGTTTGCAAATGTTTCTCGTTTTGCTCTTACTCTATCCTGCTGAGATCGTTTCTTTAGTGAATGAATTTCGTACACATTTATTCGTGTCTTGTAAATGTGCTCCAATAAATGTACCACAGTTACATGCACCCCTTCAAACATGTCATCTGACTGTATGTTAAAATGATATTTGTACGTGTTGTAGAACTGTAACACCTCTCGTATTGCTTTCTCATCAGGTTTGTTGTTGTCTTGTTTCAAATGCCAGTATGCAGCTTGTGCAAAAAAACACAGTTTCTTGTACAGGACTGCACTGTTACTTCGTGATCCTGCATGACCTTGTGGCATTGTTCTTTGTAAACTTATAAGAGTAGCATTTCTTGTCCCACGACATAGGGATTGTACATATGAGCGTATTCTCTCCTCCTTTGTACGACCACCAACATCAGCTTCAAGCTCATCATCATTTTCTCCTTCATTGTCATCTTCTTCATCAACTTCATCTAATACATATGGATTATGATGTACAATTGTCTGCTCCTCTTCATCATCAGTATCATACTCATCACCATCTTCCACCAAATCATCTTCTACTTCATTCTCGTCATCACTTACACCACGCCCAATGTATTGTCCATTACCAATCACTTCGTTGTGAATATCGCAATTTAATACGGGAAATATATCCACAGCCATGTGTGTCATTCGCACAATTAGAAAATTGTATTGTTCTGCATTCGATTGATCTCTGAGTAGATCAAAAAAATCTGTCTGTTGAATATCTCGAATCACCGAATCTTGGTCATCTTCATTCCGAATTGTCCACACATTGGGGATTTGATTTATGACAACTTTGTCGGTAGGATCTCTTGCCAAATGATCCACAACAAAAAACTGCTCAAATCTGTCTGTTTCCATCTTATACAGGATAAATCCAAATGCTATATTCATTTTATACGGTCGTTGATATCTGCATGCATCAAATATAGCTCTTAATGCAGACTCTACTTGTGAGAGAAAAGGTCGATTTTCCAACATATTTACATTGAATCGTTCAATTCGACCATCTTTTGATGTAGTGTGATTAACGTATTGTCGTAGATTGTCCGCATATACTTGCTTTAATCTATCACTGTATTGACTGCTCACGTTTTGATACGCTCTTGATTTCATCTCTTCGTGTTGTTCCCGTGTTAAACGTTGCCGCCTTTGTTGCTGACCTCCTGGTGGGAGAGCTGCATGACGCAATTCGTTATAACGAGCATTTATTCTGTCCTGTAAATGTCCTCGTCCATATATCGTCTGCACATCTTGTTCCCACGGCTTTTGGCGATAGATTAGTTTATGCCATAGCAGTGTATGCTGTCTCTGTGATGGTATTGTGTATGGTGAACACGCCCCAAGTCGTGATATATGACTTGCCATATGTGCCTGACATTGTGTTAATGTATCAAACACTCTATCACACGATGTGCATGTATAGCCACGCTGACAATGATCCATTTGATGGCTATACAACCCCTCAGGAGTTGTAAACATATAGCCACAAAAATTGCATACATTCTGATTGTGTGTAGTTGCTACGTGTTGTCGTAATTGATGAACAGTTGCAAATTTTGGTAGTCGATTGTAGCGATCTCCTCTTCCATCTACTATATCGTCGTTGTCACCACAACAATATATACATTGTTTGTTATGCACAATTGCTATATGACGTCTGTAATTGGCCTCACTGGAAAACACACTATTACAGCTGTCACAGTGATGCACTGTTTTGCCATGGTGATTGTCCGTAACATGTCTATGCAGCGCTGCTGGTCCATCATAGAATGTATCAATCATTGACGCTGGACAGAATGGGCACTGATATCGCCTATGCACTTTGTTCTTGTGACGACTCAAATTAGACATCCTTGTAAATCGTTTTGAGCATATATTACAGACGTGACGATGATATTTGATATTGTGTTCTTCCTTGTGACGTTCTGTAAAATACTTATTGCACATTGTACACTTAAGATGTGGCAATACTCTGTGTTGTTGCAGTGTCACCTCATTGCCACTCAGCGGGGCTAGTAAGTCGTTGTTGCACGTAGTACATCTATATGGTGCTGGTGGAGGCATTGTTGTTCTCGTCATCTGTATTATTCTCCTTACTGCTGTCGCTACTGTCTTCGTCCTCTGATACAAAACTATCGTCCGAACACTCTGTCACCCACTGACTTAGATTATTGAACAAATGGTTCTGAAACAATGGAATATATCTATGTAACAAACGAGCACGATACTGTTCTAATATAGGACGATAATTATAGTATTCAATGAAAGTTCCAGATACACCATCCCTAATAAAATTCTCACCGCCTGCAAGTAGATATAGTTGACATCTCATGGCAGGATATCGAAGCACAAATAAATCATTTATAAGACACGTCATAGTAAGACGAACAATTTTAAGATTACAGTCGCAAGAACCACCATTAGGAGAACAGTCTTGTGGCTCAGTTGTTATAGGATGTCGACTGAATCTATAACAATCTGAACCCAATTCAACAACTTCGGACACAAGAGATTCTTCAACCTTGGTGTAATACGAACTATAACCATTTTCTTCCAGATACTCAAAATAGCATGAATACCAATCACCATCTACCCAGCAATGTGGACCTCTACTTACATATACACGATAATCGCATGAACACGTGTCTTGTGAATGTTCTCTGAACATATTCTCTATCACACCAGTTGTGTTCATAGCAACTTCATTCTCTACAACAGCATAACAGTCTAGCAAACTAGGAAATACACCCACAGCAATATGAAAATACGCATCTTTAGCGCACCTGTATAACTGTTTATGAAACAATTCATCAAATGTTGCTGTTGCTTCTGCTGCTCCTTGCTCTAACACTGACGCATCTGCCATGAAGAATTCATACATAATAGTCACTAACTCACTGACTGAACACTGACTACCTGACTTAGTGCAGTACACTCGTATTTATACTAAACTGATCGAACCACCCAATACCATTGTATTCAAATCACGTTTCCGGGGTACAAAGTACGATCATACGATTCATTTGCATAACAGTAAAAGACGCTAGTGTAGATTAAACAAATAATTTGCATAACACTAAAAGACGCTAGATAATTTGCATGATACTAAAATACGCTTCCTGCTCACGTCACTCATACCGTGAGCATAATCACGTGCTATCGATTATAAATTCAACAACACACAACCGTGTTACCAACAGTCGGTTGTCTCTCAATCATTATCAGACACACACAGCAAACGATCAAGATTGGCCTCAACAAGATGTCACTCTCTAAAGCAGCAACAGATCAGCAACAGCAGAAAACAGCAAGTTATGTGGTATTAGGAGAAAAAGACGAAATTTGCAAAAAGACAAAGCCTAACAGTGTATTCGGACAACTAGTGCAACACCTAGTTTGTAACATACGACAGTATCAGGATCCAGCACGATCACCAGAAGAGTGGAGGAGGCAAGTCGTGTTATCAAAGTATGATACCTGCTCAGATGACTCGCTAAATACATCATCACCACCAACGTACTCTATGGCATTTGGGAGACAGAGCTTCGTCACATTAGTCAAGACAATGTATGCCTATGTTAAAAGTCTACACAAATCAATCGAATATTACAACAATGGATTCGAAATGACCTTAGCTCCCAAGAAATTGGCTATAAATATGGAAAAAATCTTCCACCAACATGGGCTGCTAGTAAATCACTCTGTTCCACTACAGTTAAGTGACATAGAACAAAACAAGGCATTAAAGAACCCTCTTCGAAATGGAGTTCCACTGCCAGCCCCTATAGCCAGAGGCGATCTATTCTGGACATTACTGTGCACATTCTTTCACCCACAAACTAAAGAACAGTGTGCAGATGAGATGTACGGGCGTCTCGCTCGTACACACAAGTGGGGAAAACCAAATACAAAACCAATACAGTGGTGGGGAATAGAATGTACAGTCCATAGATGGTCTACCACGCAAGGAAATCTATTCCAACCATCACAAAATCTCTCCTTTACGCCAAACGAAACACTGTCATTTTTAACATATATCACCGCTCCATACACATATGACGGAGCCAGCAACTGCCTAAAAGAGGAATGGGCTTCACTACTGCATGAATTAGTAAATTCTCTTACAGCATCAACATCAGACAGCGCAAATGAGACAATCACAAAAAGAACTCATTTAACAGAAGATGATGATTGTACATCATTCACACACACATTGCCTCTTGAATACGATGACTTACCCGAATTGGTAATCAAAGATTTTGGCAAATCAATTCCAACGACACCACCAAATCAGAAAAACCGCAAATCAGAGAGTGGCATAGGACATCCACCAAATGCTCCAGTACGAAAGAGCAAATCAACCTCACGTGTGTCAAAAGGACAAGCAGCCACAGCAGCACGCGCTGTAAAACTACCACCGCCAACACTTGTGAATATTGACGATGATGAATTCTACGAAGATAGTCAAGATCCGGACGCAATTGTTCCATCTGCCACACCGAAAAAACGAAAAAGGCAGACATCTGCTACACCACCACCAACTCAACCAGCTTCCAAGAAACGACGAGGACTAACACCACCTCCAGCCACACTGCCCCTAGACATTAACGATGGCTTTTACGACAATACAACAACTACTCCACCACTCAGCGATATTGAAGATGACAACGATGATGATAACAATTCGTACAGCATTGTCAAAAATCCTGATGGAACAGATGGAATTCATGAAACGAAAGATGGAGAAGATGAAGATTTTGAAGACGAAGATGAGAGAATCGAACCGTCTCAACAAGTACCACAGAAGGACCAGATTATAACATAAACATTAATGAACTTATTACTATGAAGAACACTTTTAATAATTATCCTATTATGCTATATTTGTGATCTATATATTGTTCAATTATTATACTCCATCTCAATCATATATATAGCCTATTTGTTGTCTATGTTATCTATACACATTACCTAAAAACGCATGCGTATATTAGAAACCCACAAATAAGTCCAAAATAGTAATATCAGACTATAAATACAGTCTGTATACTTTCACAAACTTCGGGTAGGACACAAACGTGTGTGTTTGGAGCCTGGCCACCTCCCACACGCGCCTACCCGAAGAACGAAGAAATGAAACGATGAAGACCGATATTCGAGGACTTGTTGTAAGTACACCTTACACAATAATAATATATCACTACTGTGCTTCTCCATCTACTAAGAAGTTAGTCTCCATAAGTCATGCCTAGGGGAGGGGTGTTATACACACTATGACCACACTCACTAGCCTACTATCGCTAAAACTACATGCGCCTAAAAAACGCGGTTGAAGGAACTCTGAAATGTCATTGAATCTCAATATGCAAACTGGTCTGTCTGCCTCCTTCTCCCCCTCTCAATGGTCGGTCTCTCGGTCTCTCCGGTCGCAGTTAGCCAGGTCACCAATCACCAATCACTACTACTCAAGGTTGGCACATAACACACATTTCGGTATAAATTGTCCACTGGGAAAATAAACTTACTAGGAGGGGTACCCTCCCCCTGAGTTTCCCTTTTTCTCTATATGCTAAGATATACAATCATATAAACACACATATAAAAAGATAGAGAATATAATAGATTCAAGATGCATAACATCAATATAACATACAATACAAAAAATATAATGTTCATTGTTCATTATTCATTTACTTCATAGTTCTTCATCGGCATATTTCTAATTTCTTCTATCTCCTTATCGTCATTACTTCTTCTACACAACGTTCTTCTAGCTGGATAATGTGGATACTGCACATACGTATACCATCCTTTCGGATGTGTGTGATGCTCTACAGCCCATTCGTGAGGTGTAAAAAATCTGTAATCATATTCTTCATCTGTCATGAATACAGGAAACACTGATCCACCAAATTCACGCTGGTAAAATGTTTCCGGTGTGCGCCTATTATGTGGTGACATTGGGATCTCTCCATCTTCTCTAATATGATATGCTTTTGCAGACATGTCCCTCTCATACGGTGGATAGTAGAGCGGATACATGGCTTTGGTACACAACCGTCCATAGTAGTCTTGCTTGTCCGTACGTTCCTCATTGCAGTATTTTTCATTTAGAAATGCTTGCAATTCCTTTATGATTGCTCTTCCATATTGTCTTCTTGTCAAAAACTCCATCCACTCTTGATCTGACATGTTTGATATTATGTTCTGTACAACGTACGAATCTAACCCCATTTCTCTTCCTGAGTAGATAAGTATACTGTCTCCGGATCCGAGAAAAGCACATGGTCAACCTATTGTTATAAGGCAAACTCAACCTATTGTTCTCTATTCCCTTGGGAGTAATAAGTATTGAAATTAGACGAGAATCTCCTCCGCAATGTCAAAACCACGTGTATATACTCAACCTATTGTTCTCTAACCCTAATCCTAACCCTAAATTTTTTATTTTGTTTTATTTAACACAAATGGCTACTCCAAACCTTACCCTATCATTTTGAGTAAAAAATTCAAGTGGATGGAGTAAGGTTTGAAGACCCATTTGTGTTAATTGTATTCCTATTGAACTATCGAAAAATACTCATGAATGATCTATATAAATATGGGTTACTAAATACCGCATGCGTCCTCCGCAATATCAAAACCACGTGTTTATACTGTGTTTATTATTCTCTAACCCTAACCCTAATTTTTTTTCTTATTCGACACAAATGCGCAAACAAACCTTTGGAGTACGGTTTGATCACCCATTTGTGTTAATTGTATTCCTGTAGAACTATCGAAAAATACTCAGGATTTATTTATATAAATATGGTCACTAAATACCGCATGCGTCCTCTGCATAGTCAAAACCATGTGTATATTACATCACATAAAGACAGCTATTGTTCTCTAACCTTAATTTGAAAATATTGGAAAATAATTATAAAAAAATATGGATAAAAAAGAGAAAAATAAATAATATAAAAGGGTTACGCGCCCCTCACGATTATATTAGGTTAAGACATTGAAAATCTAATCATTTGGAAATTGAGTTGCAAGAAGATGGATCAAAAGGTATCGATATTAATTGACTTTCGAATAGAAGGGAAATCACTATCTGTGTTAGGCCATAAAGGAGGATATATTACGGCATTAGATTCTGATAATATGAAAAATATTGTGAATGAGGAGTTAAAGGAGAAAATATTTGGTATTGCGAAGGAGATTCAAGAAGAGTTAAAAATAAAACAATTCCTAAAATAAATCATTTGGAAAGTGAGTTTGAAGACGATGGAGCGTTTAGTAGAGTTGGAAGCAGATGGGAAATGTATGGTGGTGTATGGTGAAAGTAGAGAAATATTAACAATTGAAGTAGAAGATGAAAAAATTAAAATGAAGACAGC
>OLMO02000294.1:13951231-13968764 GCA_900291935.2 Cassiopea xamachana
TGCGGTATTTAGTAACCCATATTTATATAGATCATTCATGAGTATTTTTCGATAGTTCAATAGGAATATAATTAACACAAATGGGTGTTCAAACCGTACTCCATCCACTTGAATTTTTTTACTCAAAATGGTAGGGTAAGGTTTGAATAGCCATTTGTGTCAAATAAAACAAAATAAAAAATTTAGGGTTAGAGAACAATAGGTCCAGTATATGACGTAATATACACGCGGTTTTGACTATGCGGAGGAGATTTTCATATTACTCACTTGGGATTAGAGAACAATAGGTTGAGTATATACACGTGGTTTTGACATTGCGGAGGAGATTCTCGTCTAATTTCAATACTTATTATTCCCAAGGGAATAGAGAACAATAGGTTGAGTTTGCCTTAAAACAATAGGTTGACCATGTGCTTTTCTCGGATCCGGAGACAGTATACTTATCTACTTTCCTGCCTCTTCCTTGTTCGCCATAATTGATGCAGGTGACAATGGTGGTCGTTGCTGATGGCGATTCAGTCGCGGATCTGTTGGTGGTTTTGGCCTACTAACTCGTGGAGGCCTGCCATCTTCATCATGTGGTGGTGGTGGTGGTGGTAGTGATGGGGGTGGTGGGGGCGGTGTCATTGGCTGATATGGTGGTAAAGGAGGGTTCTCTTCATTATCTGACTTGATCTCTATCTCCTCTAATTTTCTTATCTTTTCAGTACGTGGCAATGATCTTTCACACTGTCGTTTCCCATATGTCCTTGTATTATGTTCTTTCACCATCTTCGAAAACGTACTAACACCATCATAATCGTGTGCTGATGCTAATATCCCCCGTAGATGCTTTTCCATTACATACACATCTTCAGTCGGATCTGGCACTGGCTCTCTGTGACTCTTCACATCCCATACCCACATATTCAAAATCCGCAAACATTTGGGCAGAGCATACGTCTTCAGGTAGGTCATAAACTTGTTTCGATATGGCACTGTCATTTGTTCCCGTATTATTCTGTTAGTTGCATTCCTGTCGCCTCTTGTTGGAATAAATGTTCTTCCACATGTCATCACTTTCTCCCGACCCTTATGTCCATGAATTGCCACCTTTGTATTGTACACTGTTGTATGGCTCACATTTGCATCATGCACCCGATGATTCCACCATGTCAATAGTGCCTGCCATGTGTGATTGATTTTCGCCGTCTCCACAAACCTCATATATTCCATTCTTACTTTCTGCGGCAATTCTGACACAGTATAAGTAAGAACATTCTGATGTTCGTACATCGTTGGAATGCACCTCTTTAGATGTTGTATTAATGATATAGGCACATGGCGCAACAGCACATCTATTGCTTGTTGATCAACATCTTCTACCTTCTCCTTTTTTTGTACTGCTTCTGATGGAGCAAACAGGTCGGTTTGTACTGCCCTCATTGGACCAATCGTGGCTGTCGTTTTCATGATTGGCTCACCTTCTCCTTTTTTTCTGTTTCCACTCTCTACATCAGTATCCATACTTGTCTTCTTGTTCACTTCTCTCTAACACTACACAGTTATGCGTGTGTAATCGATTCGTAAACTGAATGACCATCGAACTCCGAACTCGCCTTTTTATAGGCAAAATGTGCCAAAATGATTGACATTATGTCCATTTTTAGCATTTTGGACTTTGAAATACGCTCCCATTGTTTTCAAATACGCTAATATGACCTTTCGACTTTTCAAATACGCTCCTATTGTTTTCAAATACGCTGAGATGACCTTAGGCAGCGTATTTCGCAAATGAATGAATTTTTTGGTGACCTTTCAAATACGCTACCTTGACCTTTCAAATACGCTGCCTGTCCAAGGGCACGTCTTTCAAATACGCGCACCCGACTTTTCAAATACGCTGAACTGGTCACGTGATTCTTCAAATACGCTGAACTGACCACGTGATTCTCAAATACGCTGCCAGCGCAAACGTGCGGCGGCACATGTCCCACACAAGAAGACGCTGACCATTGTTCTACCAAAGACGCTTCCGGGTCACAGCGGTAGGGAGTTGATTGACAGATCAAAGGGTGCCGCTAAGTCTGATTGACAATAGCAAAGACACCGCACTATGATTGACAGGTAATTAGCACGGCTATATAAGAGCGAGCCCCAGTTCAGACACTCAGTTAGTCTCTGTACGAGCTATGCCACACACGTCTACTTAGTACTCAGCGTATTATCAGAAGTCAACAACAGCGTCTTTACATTATGGCTAATGTAGTCAAGATCAGCTTGGGATCTCTTGGATGCCTTGGCGGTGGGAAAGGCAACCTTTGCAATGTCGCTCTCCACGACAGCACTTGCCAATGTGAGGGCTGTGTGGAGAAACGCCTTGCGGGTCAAGAGTTCTCAATTAATACAGAGAATCGCCTTGGTGAACGAGACTATGGTTTCAACGCTGGAGACGAAGGAGGTCCTGACACTCCAGGGGAGATCATAGTCCTAACAGACGACGATGATGAGAACAGCAGCGATGATGAGAGCGACAGCAGTAGCAGCAGCGATGAATCCTACATCTTCGATGCATATCACGACGAACCTTCCGATGATGACACTGGCTATGGTGATGATGGTCAGGATAGTGAGGACGCGTACTCCGTGTTCTCACCAAAACCATACTACCATAGCAGCAGTGAGGAAGAGGAGTCTGATGATGATATCACAGACGACGAAGATATGCCCCTCGAAACTGCCGTACAACACTCAGCAATAGAAGCAGCGAGACGGGATGGAGAATCCATAAACACATGCGTTGCTGAACTGGAGAAAATGGAGCATCCAACCATTCGGCAAAAAACTCTCCAATCATTTATTGACAACCACCAAAACAGCAACGATCACACACTTCAATTGTATGAAACAAAAATATTGAGTATGTTTAAACAACTAACAAGATACGCTGAGGTCATCCAAGCTGCTAAACGTCGAATGGATCACGATGTTGCCGAAATTAACAGACTTAGAGACCTCAGCATGGAAAAGACCGAAGAAGTTAACAAAAAAGACGAAGAGCTATACACAATGGCAGAAGATATGGGTCGAATGGCACTACGCCACAACCGATTACATGATCGCCAATCAGAATCACTACGCACCCTGAGACAGCGTCTGCAAGACGAACAAACCAAGAACCAAACTGTAGAAGAAGAACTCCGGTTTACATGTAAACGCCTTCTCACCCACACGAGACGGTCGGTTCCTCGTACATGCAAGAGGGTGAAAAGGCGTATCGATTTTGATAACACATCCGAAAATGAAGAACAGACGCACATAGCGCTCACAACCGCTATGACGAACTTGAACAGTGCTACTTTGTAACTTTTATTAACTTTACTTATTGCTTGCTTTGTATATATGCTACTTAAATTTCTTGTTTTGAATTCCATTTATTCCCCTTGTTTTTCGCTTTACATCTTGTGTTGTTTCTACTTGTTGCCTGCCTTATCTTAGTGGTCTCAAATACACTCTGCCGCCTATAGTTCATCACAATACGCTATGGCTCAAAAAATTTTCTAAGTCTCTCAAATACGCTATGTCAGATACGCTACCTAGTAGTTAGGTAATAGTTGGGAAAAATTGTCTAAGTCTCTCAAATACGCTATGTCAAATAGGCTACCTAGTAGTTAGGTAATAGTTAGGAAAACTTTTCTAAGTCTCTCAAATACGCTAGGTCAAATACGCTACTACCTAGTAGTTATGAAAAAATTTTCTAAGTCTCTCAAATACGCTGCCCCTTGCCCCTGTGTTTACCCCTTACCCCCTTTGTTTACCCCTTCCCCCTTCCCCTTCACCTTCTTCACTTAGGCCATTCCCATTCCATCCGCCATCTTCCATTCATCTCCAAAGACGCTACCATGGAGCCTTTGGCTCGGGAGTCTTTGGCGCGGGAGCAGTTGGCGACCCATTTTTCCCTTGGAGCAGATGGCGTCCCAATGGCGCCAACCTAAACTACTACTAATGCTGAACACCTCATGTCATTCAATTTATGTTTCCATGTTTGAATGTTCAGATTCAAGCATGAAGCGTGAGGCAAAATGCAACAAAAAGTCATCTACGCCTAAGAGGAAGCGAGTTCTAGCTGAGGAAATCGCGGTTGATGATGATCCTAGTAGTAAAACAACATCCAATTTATTCTCGTTTCGATATGTATATATATTATAGTCTTTTACTGACTAGTGTTGGACAACGACAAAACGTGTCAGTATGTCAAAAATGCTGCTCATGTTTCTTGCTATATTACACAGTAAGTAAAAGTCATCTTCAGAATGTTTAGCAAAGATGATAAAATTTCGATGACCATGTGCACCTTTCTTTGTCCACGTGCATTGTACACGATTTGAGTATGAGTGTGTGTATAAGTAAGTCATATCTTGTCAAGCAGCTCTGTGAATCATTCATCCTTGTATGAAAACTGACTCTAAGTCCTTAGAAGAAGACTTTGCTTATTTCATCATTCTTTATACAGCAGGTCTCTGACTAGAATTGCACCGCTAGAGGTACTCAGTTCCACGAAGGTACCGATCCTCCTCCTGTCTTGTCCTTTGTAGATAAATCAGCAATGTATTTGTCATCTAGCCTTTTACACTTTTGCAACTAGAGAATCATTGTTGCCAGCAGTATTTGTAACTAAATATTTCAAGCAGCGTAATCTTATTTTCTGATTTAGATGTACTCTATTATATACATAGTTATGCATAGACACCTTTCAACTCTAGATGACGCGTTTCCAACATTTATCTGTGTCCCGCTTCCCAATGTTGGCAATTGTGATGTATATGCAATCAGAAGACGCTTACTCAAGACAGCAATACACAAAAGATCGAAGGAGAAGAGAAAACTCGTTTGTGACATGGGAAAGATTGAAAAGAACATAAAACAGGGTTTATCTAACATTGAATTGTTTATCTTCAGCAAAGCGTTACACAGGAATATTGATCGTGAAGTTCACAAAGTTGTTAAGACCCACCAAAAGAAACTAAAAGCTCTTACTAGGAATTGTGTACTGCCGTTTGACTCTAAAGATACTATTACAAACATTTCTTCACACAAGTTAACAGAAGATGAAACTGAAGCACTCAAAGTTGGCCTATCGCACTCTATTGTCCCACCTTATGTTAATAAGACAGACATCTTTGCTTGCTTTGAGTCAATCTTTCATTCTATGGCAGGACGTTTGATTGATAGAACGTATGAAAATAAATTAAAAGCTGACCTTTCTCACATGGCTAATTTTTATGTTAACTCATTTAACCTGTCACCTAAAGATATTAAAACACATAAAGTACTAAGAAATCGTCGTAACAATAATGACTTAGTTGTGCTTAAACCAGATAAAGGTAATGGGGTAGTTATATTAAATAGGTCAGATTACACAGAAGGCATTCTTAACATAATTAATGACATACATAAAGGTAAAGAGCTAGATAGTGATCCCACCATTATTAGAGAAGGCAAGTTACAACGGTTTCTCCGAGATCTTAACTGAAATGGTAAAATTGATAAAGATATATACAGTAATATCTATCCAACAGGTTCGCAGCCAGCGCGTATTTATGGTTTACCTAAGATGCACAAGATTCAGTCTCCTACTGCTACACCACCATTTAGACCCATCGTTTCCTCTCTAACTACGTTTACTTATCAGTTAGCGAAATACCTATGCAGCCTTCTTCAGCCACTTCTACCCAATACATATTCTATTTCTGATACTTTTTCTTTTGTCCAAGAACTCAAAACTGTTGATACTTCTAACAACTTTATGGTTTCTTTTGACGTGGTAAGCTTATTTACTACCATTCCTCTTAACGAGTCTATTGATCTTGCTGTTTCTTATATTGTAGACGGAAATCCTAATCTCAAGCTTTCCAAAGCTGACCTTACTAAGCTTTTCTCATTTGCTACATCTCACACCAACTTTCTTTTCAATGGCAAAATGTATGATCAGATAGACGGTGTTGCTATGGGTTCTCCTCTTGCACCTGTCCTAGCAAATCTATTCCTGGGACATTATGAACATATTTGGCTCAACAACTATCAAGGCCCTTCTGTTCACTTCTACCGACGATATGTTGATGATACCTTCTGCCTTTTCAATACCGAAAATGATGCTTTGTTATTCTTTGACTTTCTCAACTCCCAACACCCCAACATTAAATTTACCATGGAAAAGGAAGCAAATAAGGTGTTGGCTTTTCTTGATGTCTGCATTAACAATAAGGACCCTTGCAGTCTCTTAACATCAGTACATCGTAACAAGACTTTTTCTGGATTGCTTACTAATTTCGTCAGCTTTACCTCCTATTCTGACAAAATTGGTCTCATTCGTACCTTAGTAGATAGAGCTTACAAAATTAATAACACCCTTGCCACGTTTAATGATGTTAAAAAACTGTTCCACATAGTTAAAATGAATCAATACCCTGAAAGCTTAATAAATAGAGTAGTCACATCTTATCATAATAACGCTCAAAAGTCCAATGCTTCTGCATCACCTACTGACACCTCCACTTGTTATGTTACGTTGCCATTTATTTCTATTTCTAGTTTAACCCAGCGCAAAGTACGTATGCTCGCTAACAAGTATTGTAAAAATCTTAACATCAACATAGCAGTTACATCTGTTAAGGTTAAAAACTTGATGTCAGTTATGGATTGTGTGCCTAGGTCACTCCGCTCTTGTGTGGTATATAAATGTACTTGTGCGGGATGTAATTCCATTTATATTGGCGAAACATCTCGCCATTTATCCACACGAGTGCGTGAGCACCTATTTACAGATAAACACTCACACACACACACACATGTTTAACCATCTAAAGAGTTCCAGTTCATGTAGGGATGCTTGTGGTGAGGGATGTTGTAAGGCGTTGGATTCGGCAAGCACACACCACAGCGTAAAGATTAAAGAGGCGTTGCATATCATGTGGGAAAGGCGTAATCTCAATAGGCAATTACAGCATTATAACGTCTCGCTGAGTTTTTAGCACTCGTTCTTTATTCGTTGCTTTCGTTCCTCTGTTCTATTACTATATTCAATTGAAAGTGTTAGGTTGTTACATATTCTAATGTCTCTATAGTCAACTGATGATGGTTTGAGGAGCACACCGAAACATGTCTTGCAAATTGAAAAATATTGTCGTGTTTCTTCGAGTAATATATATATAGATGTTGTCTTGACTTTTGATTTTTACCTGTTTGCTACTCATCTTATTTCAGATGGTGTGTCATGTAAGATGATAGCCCAAACTGACATCTCTTTCCAAGGTGAAGCCGCTGCCGTTTCAAGTCCAAGTAATTCACATGATGAAGGTAGACTTGGAAAGTCGTCGAGCAATACTAGACATCTGACAGAATGATGTGACTATTCCTGGAATAACTATTATGGTAGTGCAATCAGGGAATTTTCAATCTTGTATTCTACTACTTTTTTCTGTACATCATTTATCATACTATACATTACTATGGGACTTTTTTTATTTTCTGACTGATTCTATCTTCTGAGACCGTTTTCATGAATTGTCTCCAGAATTGCGTTTAAAAGACATGACAATTGCATGATGACACATGAATTCTTCTGACGTAGTGTTTGATGCACTATCACGTAGTTTACTAACTATATTTATGTAGTGGTTCAGTTTATGTGGTGCGTAATTATTTTTTCTAGTTGTAAGAAAAACTTACCTCTCGGTTAAACAAGTCATTGGAACCTCTGTGTTCTCATGACTTAGATGATTTTTATGAGAAGTACAATGTAAGTGGCTTGTGTAATACCTACAGTATGAGAGTTCACTTTCAAACAAGTTGAAAGCAGTTGAAACAGTCAAATAGTAGCTTTGCTAGTCATGTTAGCTGTATGCATTCTCCTTGAAGATGCTACGGGGCTTTTTCCACCTTCTGTTCTAGATTTTTTCGCTACCTGTCAGATGTGTTATGTCCTCTACACTTGCCTATCGTTCTGCATAGGAGTTATTCATATTCCCCCTACTTTTATCACCACTCCTTCCCACATTGATCGTAATGCTGAAGAACTCATGTCACTCAATGTATGTTTCCACGTTTGAATGTTCAGATTCAAGCACTGAAGCGGGAGGCAAAATGCAACCAAAAGTCATCAACGCCTAAGAGAAAGTGACTTTTAGCTGATGATGATCGTAGTAGTAGAACAACATCTAAGTTATTCTCGTTTCGATATGTATATCTATTATAGTCTTTTACTGACTAGTGTTGGACAACGACAAAAGCGTTTCAATATGTCAAAAATGCTGCTGATTTTTCTTGCTATATTACACATTGATTAAAAGTCATCTTCAGACTTTTTAGCAAAGATGATGAAATTTCGATGACCATGTCCACCTTGTGTTTGTCCACGTGAGTTGTAAACGATTTGAGTATGAGTGTGTGTATAATTAAGTCATATCTTGTCAAGCAGCTCTGTGAATCATCCATCCTTATATGAAAACTGACTGTTAGTCCTTAGAAGACGACTTTGCTTACTTTCATCATTCTTTATACAGCAGCTCTCTGACTAGAATCGCACCGCTAGAGGTGCTAAGCTCCACAAAGTCACAGATCCTCCTGTTGTCTTGTCCTTTTTAGATAAATCAGCAATGTATTTGTCATCTAGCCTTTTACTAATTTGCAACTAGAGAATCATTTGTGCCAGCAATAGTTGAACTATTTCAAGCAGCGTAATCTTATTTTCTGATTTAGACGTACTCTATTATATACATAGTTATGCATAGACACCTTTCAACTCTAGACGACGTATATTACTATTTCAGTAATGTGTCACATAGGCGCTGACCTTTGACCTCTCAAAGGGGGCTCAATTAAACAAGTTAGAACAACCCCTACCATGAATGCACCTTGTACGTATATATGTTATGGAAGATAACAAAAGCCAGTCCAAAGAAACAGAACAGATATACAGATGCATGACAGAAATATGCATGCATGACAGAAATAGTTCATTAATGCTTCACATAGGAGCTGACCTTTGATTTCTCACCTCATGTCATTCACGTTATGTTTCCACGTTTGAATGTTCAGATTCAAGCAATGAAGCGCGAGGCAAAATGCAACCAAAAGTCATCAACGCCTAAGAAGAAGCGACTTTTAGCTGAGGAAATTGCGGTTGATGATGATCATAGTAGTAAAACAACATCTAAGTTATTCTCGTTTTGATATGTATATCTATTATAGTCTTTTACTGACTAGTGTTGGACAACGACAAAACGTTTCAGTATGTCAAAAATGCTGCTGATTTTTCTTGCTATATTACGTAAAAGTCATCTTCAGACTTTGTAGCAAAGATGATAAAAGTGTGATGACCATGTGCACCTTTCTTTGTCCATGTGCGTTGTAAACGATTTACGTATGAGTGTGTGTATAAGTAAGTCATATCTTGTCAAGCAGCTCTGTGAATCATTCATCCTTGTACGAACACTGACTGTAAGTCCTTTGAAGAAGACTTTGCTTATGTTTGCCGATGCGCTGCATTGCGATGTACCATCACACATCGTGACACTTGCAGAGTGAATTGACCGTAAGGCTTGAAAAATTACACGTACAATTACAATGTAGTACGCACACACAAAGGGGAGAGGGGTGGGGGTTATTCAAAAGCGTCCACTATGCGCACAAGGGGAGGGGTTGACACATCTAAGTACGTACGAAAAATATAGCTTTTTCCATGCATTTTCTATTGTCATATGCAAGGCGCTTTATATTACTTTGCTAATGTTGTGTAAAACTATGTTATAATGCTTTTGACCCTCATCTTACGCTAGAAATTTAACTCGTCTTGGCGACTATTTTTATACTATACATTGACGAGAGCTAACGGATATCGATATCTAGAAACTTATGATACATCATAGACGTTATAGTAACATGGTATTCTTATTTTATATATTTTCACCAGTATGTTTAAGGTTTAGTTTCATATTTCTTTTATCGTTCTTTTTGTACTAATCGAAGTCTAGAACAGCTAGTATATCCAACTGATGCAGGCCAGAATGAATCAACTTTGATATATGGGAAACGTGGCGATAGTGAAAGAGATAGGCCTAAGCACAAAAGAGGCAAAGTCAAGTCAGATTACGCTGACGATTTTGTTCGAATGACACAGAGTTCTACCCAACTAGGGACACTACAGCCTTCCTATCACCCCCTCTCTTACACTTGTGATACTATATACTCACTTAGGGTTGCACTTGTTTGTGGAGAGTTCTAAATGGGGTCGTTCTATCACAAGCTTGGGATTCCGTTACTCTTTATAATCCCCTTGAAGTATGTTTCCTTCAAAATCTCTTCCAGAGTTGTAATAAGTAACGTTATCAATAAGCGTATTGATTGTCCAATAGCGTATCAATACTCTAATTCTGTTCAAGCACCAATAAAGTAGAAATCTATGTCATAAAGTGCACTAGCACTTTTGTGTCGATAAATGTGCAGCACTATTCATCGATCAAATAGTCCAAATATACTCCAGTGGGAAAATATAATACCAGAAGGTAATAAGGAACTTACGATTTAAGCAACAATCTAGTACTTTGGGAACATCAGACTTATGATGCACCGTTTTCTTTTGTTAGAAATGCCTAAATCTAAAGTTTCACTGAGGCTCACTATTCTCTTATGTATCTTAGTTTAATACTCAAAGTAAACTTGTATTCTTGAGCCACCAAAAGGTGTAGAAAATGACAATTCACTTCCTTGTTTAGTGCTCTATTTAATCATAAAAACAGAAATGCTGCAGAGCAATAAAGGTGGTATCTACATTAGACAACATAACACAGAAAGAACTCAAGTATGCACTTGTATTACTCTAGACTTATTCTTAATTCTCAATTGATTTTGAATGTCAGTAGTCTTATGACCTTTGTTTTTGTGGAAAGAATAATGTGTAGGACAGGGGTATTGATGAACGCAAATACATTGCATTCCAAAAGTGAGAAGTAAATCACACGGGTGCCACAACTTCTTTAGTGTTAAGCATTGAAGACAGTCGTGGAGCAGTACCAAGATTCACTGGCCCCTGTGAGACTCTAGTCTGCATACTTGTACTTGAAGTGTGTCCTCTGAGTTCCAAGCGTGAATTCCCACGATACTTTTACCCAGATATAGCCGCTATATGTTCAAAGTGAAACTGTTAAGTGCAGATATTTTCGAGCACATTTTCACTGAGTTTGTGGCCAGGTTTCGGACACTTCTGTCAGAGGTAGCATAGTCCAAATCCAACGTATTTGTTTATGTTTGCTTGTTTGTTGTGATTCCCAGGGGGGAGTTTGGGTTTTGCATCGACAGAACAAAGACTGGTTTATTGCATTGCACTTAGCTGTTAGCCCTTCTTGACTTATCTACAAGTGATAGGATGCGTCTACTTGGCTCCAAGTGTGACCCACTATATTTTACCATATCACATGGTGTAAGAGGACTAATGTATAGTAGGCAAGATAATAGTACGACATATTATTTAATCCCCCCTCTAAGATAGCGTACATGTTACTGATTGCCATGTACAGGACTTATCTTGTGATCTGCCCCTCCAATAAAAAGTGTAGAGTGCTTCATCCATAGCAAGGTCAGCACACTCTCTGTAGATGCAGGGATATTAAAACTATCCTATTGGCCTGTGTCCTGCTGGTCCTCATGTAACACGACAAAGCTTTACAGGGAATGTGCTCTCATCAGGAAATGTAGCCTCAGAGCTTTCATCAAGTCACAGATTTACTTCGTAACCCTTTATGGACCGACGGGACTTCTCAGTCCCACGTAAGCTAAGTATTTATAAAATCTCATGGAAGATCAGAGCACACGTATTTGCTGTTTATATAGCAACTCCAAGCTTCGCTCTCAATCTGCAAAGCATTCTGGGACTATTGGAGGTCTAGGGCCAAGCAGAACCGCCTTCGACTTTTTTCAACATGGCTGACGGAGCAAGTGATATAAGTAAGTATGCTATCTCTAATTAGTGACTTCAGTGTTAGTCCTATTGTTATCAATATTTAACATGTGGTTAATCAGGATCATAGAAAGATGTTTTTACTCTTTTTACGCTTTTTCCAATAATTAGCTATGAGTAATAAGAAGGATGAGCTGTGGGACTTAAATGTCCCGTTGGGCACTATCAGTCTTTATTTTGTAAAGATTTGGCCTATTGTTTTGATTCACAAATAAGCTGATGCTGAATCTTTACTACGTGTTACAAAATGATGATAAATGAATACACACCTTAAATTACATGTTACGTATTACCAGGGACGCCGAGAGAAATTTGAGGCTCTGGGGCAAAAGAGGGAGGTGCGAAGCGAGAAAAAACGTTTTAGGATCTAAATATTAACATTGGAAAAGTTCTACTGGTGTTCTTTATGAAGCCGCAATTTGTACCAGCTATTACAAAAAAAGAACTATATGGGTCTCTGGGCATCAATCTTGTCATGGGCTACCATAAATTGCCATCTTGGAAGATGTATTGGTGTAATGATGCTGATCTGTCTGTTCCATTTATTGCTTCAGCTATGACAAGAAACAGATTTTCCCAAATCCTATCCAATCTCCATGTGAATGATAATATTCAGAGACCAAAAGACAACAAGGATAAATTGTATAAACTACGCCCTTTGATATTAGCACTTAACACCAACTATGTAAAGTTATACAGTGCATCCAAGCATCAAAGTATTGATGAGAGCATGATTCTTTTCAAAGGTAGGAGATCCATCAAACAGTACAATCCAATGAAGCCTATAAAACAAGGTTATAACCTTTGGATGCGTGCTGACACAGATGGGAGAAAATCAAAGAAATGGTGGCACCGAATCTTTTTTGGTCTTTTGGATCGCACTATTGCCAATGCCGCCATAGCTTTTGAAAAAAGTGAGAAGAAAGGTATGAACCTTCTCGATTTTAGACGGTGTGTGGCACAGACATTGATAACTCTATCCCGGCCGGCAAGAGGAAGACAACCAGCAAGTGCTTCCCCAAGTCTGTTGCCAAAAAGAAGGAAGACCAACTACTCAGTTGATGATGGGATAAGGCTCCAAAATCGTGGATGTCATTGAGTTCAATACCCAGGAGCAAGGGGAAGGTGTGAAGTGTGCTCAAAGAAGTCCATAGAGTCAAGACCAAAAAGTAAATGTGGAACTTGCAATGTTTTTCTTTGCTGCAATGAGAAGAAAAATTGTTTTGCAGAATTCCACAATGTTTAGAGACATGGTACTTTGAGCCAAGTAAATGTGTTTATTGTCTCTGTTAGACTATCTAATGATTTGAAAAGGTCTCCATTAATTATATGTTTTAACACTTGCTCACCTTGCCAATCAGGAATGAATGAGTGATATGGAAAGGAGAAAAGTAAATAGTGGATGACACATATTGATCGATCACTTCATGCATTTTTTCTAACTGCTCCACTCACACATTCGAAGCATGCTTTGAGTTTATTTTGACAGTCCTTTTATAGCTTGTCATTTATAACAAACTAAAATAATGTCCTTTCTGGTTTAATGCAAGAAACGTTTACTTTTACTGTGATAGCTTACAACTCAATTTTGACTCCTTTTGTTACATAAGTACTGTCGGGACATTTAAGTCCCACACCCGAATCTCCATGGCAACAATTTTTTTTCCATAAAAAATCTTCACTTTTCATGGTTTCAACCAATTTGCAGCACTATTCAAGTCAGTTTTGCTAAATTGTATTAAAAGTTGAAGCACTGGTCCACAAAGGGTTAAAGCATAATTCACAATATCCATAACGATTGGAAATAGCTAAATATAAGAGAGCATGCGTTCCTTTTGACCACATGAAATGGTGTCAGTGTACCACGATGAGCACTAGAGCTGGGAGTGGCTGTAAGAAAAGAAAACAAATGAAGTTGTAGTGTCTTGTGTGTGATTGTAATGAACTATTTGATGATGATTTTCACCATACTCACAATAAAAAGTGGCACAAAGATCTGGTATCACAGAAGAAGGTAATACACTAACAAGTGGCTGGAGCAAGACAAAATCATTGGGCTTACTCCAGAGACAGCAAGAGTAATTCTGTCCAGAGCAAGGTATGGAATAATGTATCATGTTTATCGAGACATAACAACACTCAATACTTTGATATGATTCTATATAGTATATGACAACAAATTGATTCTTAAAACAGTATAGTGGCAAAAGGTCAGCTGGATAAAGTAGCACATTAGAGAAGATTTGTAGCGCTGTGTCCTATACAGTTGTCCAGAAAACCATCAATCAATGAATCAATCAATGAATCAATCAATGAATCAATCAATGAATCAATCAATGAATCAATCAAAACTGTATTAATGTGTAAAAAATATTTAGCTTAGTGGCAAATTGGGGAAACAACCATAAACGTACTTCCACAGTATTTAGTTTATGCAAGAAAATCATTACAGCAATTGTAAGGAGATAACATTACATGAGTCGATGGGGCCAGTTTGTCAGAGTTTCTTGCTTTACTGCCTCTTCTTGGTGCCCCTAGCAAGCGCAATAGAAATAGGTAGCTAAGAGCCCTTAATTCTTCCCTTTCATTTCATCAATAGGTGCTCACAATATCATATAATAGTATCGTTATCAATCAAGCATCAACTTAATAGGGGATACTATCTTTACTATGCTGTCAGACCTCTCTTGTGGAGTTGGAGGAAATCATGGATCATGTGCAACAAAGCACTGCATCAGCTCCTAGGAATTATACTGACTCAACTGAGGTAAGAAATAACTTTTTGACATTATTAATTTTTGTAAAAATACCTGAAAGCTGTGCTGTGTTAAAAAGTCGGAAAGTTAATAAAAATACATATCTTTACCAGCTTTCTTTATATACAGTGGCATATCGGGTGGTAATTGAGTTTGACATGTAGGTCCTAACAGCATCGAAGCTATAGGTATAGGTGGCCAAAAAGGAGGTTGAAAGTAACTGTCTTTGATGCAGAACAAGTTGCTTTTGCTGCTTAATTGCATTAAGGAATATTGAATACAAAACTTACATAAGGAAACTGTCTACAATAGACAACTTAGTGATTAGATCGATCCAAAGCAGAACGAAACTGTTCTATACATATGGTTGTTACATTCAAGCATCAAAGAATCAAAGAGGTGGCTCAATAAAGGTGCAACTTAGTTAACCTAAGCCTGTGAAGGGCTAAAGCAGCCCCATTAGGATTTTAGTCCTTAACGCCCCCCCAGCTGCACTGCAATACCACTGGTCACCAGTATCCATAATGGTTTGGGTGTGTTTACGAGTTGAACGACCTGTGGTAACATAAACTAGTCATCCACCCATCCTCGTTTAACATCATAAACTGCAATCAATAGGTCAAATCTTCTTCTCCTCAAGGAAGAAAGCAAAAGCCACACCCAAAAACCATGCCCCTCTGTCGGCAACAGTAATAGTAACACCCCCACCCTTCCATCTCTAGCCATGGTGGTGCTGGAGATGTTGCACTAAAGAGAAAAAAGAACTCTAATGTATGTTGTTCACCAAAGCTCTTTCATTGACGTTTATAGGAAGTCCTTGGAAATGCCTGGAAAATTCCTGGAACGTAACTGCAAAGTATGAATGGCTGCCATGAATATGTCCCATTGCTTGTCTCCTTTTACCTCAGTATGTTTTACTTTTGTGTGAAGAAATTCCTGCTGTAGAGATTACTGTTCATTTTGCACCAAGTCAACTGAAGGTTCATCAACAAAAAACATGGTAATGGCAAGTAACTATAGATCTTTTTTCGTACTTTCTGTTTATTTACAATCTCATACTTTTTACTTTGTTCATTTGTTGATATAGTAAAATAATACATCCCCCAAAACTTAGCCCTAGTGCCAAAGTTTGGAGTAAACAGTAATATAAGCCCTGTCTTATTATTGGGGAAACACGGTATTTCTATGGTTATCAGGAAATATCCCCTCAAAGTGGAATATGTTGTTGTACGTGAGTAAAGAAGTCCTGAAAACTGCCACAACAAGAGTCAAAACTAAGTGTGATAAGTGATTCTTATTTCATTCTTTATCATCGGCCGACCGGATCTTTCTAATGGATAGCATCGTGTCACCATAGAAGCATATTTGATATTTGATCAGGCGTATTATGCACATTATTATATATTTACACAAAGAGTTTCTCAATGGCGGTGTACTACTGTATTATACTTTTTGACTGACGTTAACTGTGGCCCAAAGTGGAGGTAAACCACATTTTGTCCCTGGCATTATTAGGGTTGGTGTTACATGAGGACCAGCAGGACACAGGCCAATAGGATAGTATTAATATCCCTGCATCTACAGAGAGTGTGCTGACCTTGCTATGGATGAAGCACTCTACACTTTTTATTGGAGGGGCAGATCACAAGATAATTCCTGTACATGGCAATCAGTAACATTTACGCTATCTTAGAGGGGGGATTAAATAATATGTCTTACTGTTATCTTGCCTACTATACATTAGTCCTCTTAAACCATGTGATATGGTAAAATATAATGGGTCACACTTGGAGCCAAGTAGATGCATCCCATCACATGTAGCCGCATCTGGATATAGATTTTGGTTAACTTGTAGGTCACCATCCGACGTTCTCATACTCTGAGTGTCGGACGAGACACGATTTCAGTAGGTGAAAAGAATGTTGCCGCTTTCTTGTGCTGTGGTAATGTTAGTATTAGATTATCTATATCTGTCACTAGATGCTTGAAACAGTCAAAAGTTCACAATAGTAGCTATTTTGAACTGCGTTTTCAGAATTTAAAGTCATGCTTGCGAAATAATAACCATGTTTTTTGTGACGTCACACTTTATTACTCTATACACATCTAAGCATAAAAGAATGCTATTTATTCCAGCAAACAAATGAGTTCAACAAGCAACTGAGTAATCAACTCAAAACAACAAAGTAATTATTATGATACTAAATACAGATAAATGAAGCATTGTTCTCTAGTGTCCGAATATAGATACCTATGCATACTGGCAATTACAAGTAGATAATTCAAGAAGGGCAAACAGCTAATTGCAATGCAATAAACCAGTCTTTATTCTGTTGATGCAAAACCGAAACTCCCCCCTGGGAATCACAACAAACAAGCAAACATAAACAAATACGTTGGATTTGGACTATGCTACCTCTGACAGAAGTGTCCGAAACCTGGCCACAAACTCAGTGAAAATGTGCTCGAAAATATCTGCACTTAACAGTTTCACTTTGAACATATAGCGGCTATATCTGGGTAAAATTATCGTGGGAATTCACGCTAGTAGTAAGTTAGTATGGCACCATTGGGCGGCCATTTGCTCCAAGGGAAAATTGGGTCGCCAAGAGCTCCCGCGCCAAAAGCAGCCCGCCAATAGCTCCGCTCGAAGATCCAAGATGGCGGATGGAAGATGGTGGATCATCGAAACCAAGATGGCGGCGGATGGTAAAGAAAGGGGGAAGGGGTAAGGTGAAGGGGGAAGGGGTAAAGGAAGGGGGGAAGGGACAAGGGGGAAGGGACA
>OLMO02000294.1:13974201-14052557 GCA_900291935.2 Cassiopea xamachana
GTGTTTTACGCTATATCTGATTCTGATTGCTCGTAAATGTGCATCGGCTGGAAGATCTCCCATGTACTGGTTGTAGTAACCAGAGAATCTTTGAGCAACAGTTTTACGCAATCTATCGTACGCCTCCAAGTATTCGTAATCATCTTTAATCCGCGTTATACATTTTGTCCCAAAGTCGTGCCAGTCAATTTCTGTTATCCTTTCCTTTGTGTTAACTAGGTGGTGTATACAGTCGGTCATGCATGTGTGCCAAGATTTAACCTTGATTCCTCCACATAATATGCTATGACAATGATTTTCTCCACTGTAGAACGACATTCTAGAGTATACTTGAGGCTTTATTTGATAGTTTTGATATTCCAATGCTGTATCATTACTATCGCATGAGGGAGGCTCTTCCAAGGATGGAAAATATGGAGAATTACCTCCGTATTTTCCAGTGGTGGTGGGTTCCTTGTATTCCACGAATTTGTGATGTTTTTGTATTTCATCATCATTGTACAGTGCAGAGGTGGGAGAAGAGGGTGGGGATGATGTAATTGGTGTTGCTAATATACTACTACTGGAATTCAGATCCTCATTGTTCTCCTCATCCTCTGTTCTACTAGAATTTGGTGGTGAGGGTGGTGGAGGGTTTTCGAGATTGTGTATTCGTGTGTTGTGATATCGTAGTTTGGTATATATAACGTCCACTTCACGTTCTAATTTAAACAGTTTCGAGTTTGGTGATAATTCTGGTGGTTGTGTGGGGGCATCATCATGATCTCGTTTTCTTCTTCGTCGTCGTTCCTGTATTGATGATGTTGACATCTAGAAAATAATCAGTAATCATGAGGGTCAAAATGCTGCCACATGTGACCGTGATTGCTTTGTTGTCTACCACAAAGTATGCAAATTAATATTCTGCTCAGTAGTGGATAGTGACCGTATAGTGCATAATGGGTATCTTGAGATGTGCTAATTTATGGCGTTCGATCATTATTTGCCCAACAGTATATACATATTGTTGTTTGTTCGTATAGTGGAGGCCAGCAAATACCGCGATGATGCTGTAGAATAGTGTTCATTGTGTTATCTCTAATAGCATTATTTAGCGCTCTGCATGCAGAATACCGCAATAATAACACGCTTTTTCAACTTTGCTTATTATAAAATTGTACAGTGGATTTTCCATAACAGTAATTAGTTTAGGGTACTGTGGAAATCCCTTTGTACTGTTTATGAACTCATCAGCACCACACCCCACAATTTTTCTTGTCAACAACGTTACTGACGACGATAGTATTCTCATCTAAACTAATATACATCATACATTTAGGAGGATGAATGATGTTGTCGACGTCGTTTCGATGCTAGTCTTCGACTACGACGACGACAGCGCGATGCAAGTATATGTTCTAAGTTATAAAATCTAAACAAGTCCTCTCGTATGGTCTCAATATCAAACATATCTTGACTGTTTGGTACATTTATTATTAGCGATGTAAAAATCTCTAACATTGTGTTTACAAGCGACATAGTGTTTGATGGCATACGCGCTAATGCTGCATCTAATCCAATTATAGTGGAATGTGCCTGACTATTGGCTGCGATTTTACGTCTACATAGCATTATAATTCGATATAGTTGATGAGAATAGTCATTAATTTCGTTTAGTACTGGATTATTACTTACATTCTCTGCAGTGGCAGTGCTTGTTTCTGAATTCTCTGCAGAAGGTGCTGACTCATCAGCTGCTGCTGTTGCTCCTGCTGCTTCAGATTGTTGACTAGGCAAGTCAGACACCACTGCCGCTGCTGCTACGGCTTGATAATCATTTGCTACTATCTCTTCCTCTGCTGCATCTGGTGCTGCGTCTGGTTCATCGTCGTCAGATTCATGATCTGCAAGAGGTGCTTCAGGTGCTACCGATTCCAAGTCTGCTGCTGTTGCGCTGCTGCTACTTTGCTGCTGCTGCATATCTGAGTCAGCGACTACGTTTGATTCGACAGCAGGTGCTGCTGGGACTGCTGATGATTCATCATCATTGTTGGAGATATGCATTCCTTCTGTTGTGTAATCCATTATGTGATCGCTTGTTGGTTCTGTCGTCTTTTGTTGCTTGCTGTGTTGCTTGCTCTACAATGTGTGCTAAGAGTGTCTAGCTTGTCTCTATATATAGAACCTAGCGCCATATTCTCATTGGCTAGCGCCAGTTGTAGAGCCAGTCAGCTATTATGTCAAGGATGGACTTTGTACGGCCTTTATTTTAAGGATCGACCTCTTATGGACTGTGATTGGCTAGCGCCAGTTGTATAAAAAGTTAAGGACTGTGATTGGCTAGTGCCAGTGGTATAAAAATTTAAGGACTGTGATTGGCTAGCGCCAGATAGAGTCATAATCTTACGGCTTGATGACTATATAATAAACGACTCTACTGACAGATACTTAGAGTTAAGGTCGGATAGACAGAAATCATGACAGAGGAGGATGATTCATCACAAATTCATATATTTACGTTCGACTATGACGATTATATTGTACATCATCATAATCTACAACAAGACACTACTACTAGTGCATATGAAGAAGAGGTCATTACTAATCAACAATACCAAGACTACTACTATATAAAAGAAAACAACGAAAATGAAGAGTTTAGTCGTAAGTAATTAGTCTTCTTTTGTCTGTTGCTGGGGTTCATCATCATCACTGCCACTGCTTTCGTTGCTGCTGCTGTAGTCGTCAGGATCACTTGCTGCTGCTGCTGTATCGGTCTCTTCCTCTTCTTTCATGTGTTTTATTCGTTTTATAGCAGCAGCATCCTCTTCATCTTCAGCAGCAGCAGAAGCTTTTCTCTTACGATTTTTAGCAGCAGGAGGAAGGGTTTTTTTCTTTGAATGTTGACGTTTGCTGTTTTTGTTGTCTTGTTGTTTAGATGTCCTACGGCTTCTATTACTTGACGATGATGGATCTTTTCCTGGACTGTGAATCATCATGTAATCATGGGATTTTATAATATTATTTGTTACATCTCGACTGTCTTACTCTCGTTTGTGATACATTAGTGTGTTTGTATCTTTATGAATATCCTTGGCTATAATTGTCCATTTATGTAATCCGCAGATAGCATGTTGCATAAATCCTGTAGGTAAATAGAATTTATGCCGTTTTCTTTGCTCTTGATCAACCTCATTGTTTTGTGATGGTGTTTCTGTTGTAGTAATAACACCACCACCACCACCATTATCATCATCTCCCGTGTCGAAGAATAACGGCTTGAATTTATTGTCTTCACTGTGTATACCTGAGTCTCCTCCTTCTCGCCGTTGTCCAATTGATGGATGTGGAGGTGCAAATGATCGACGACTACAGCCATCATTATCAGATGACCGGCGAGACTCATGGTCATCATCTGTCGTCCAGCTGCTGCTGCCTCACCACCACCTGAGCAGCAGCTATCTCCATCTTGCCATTCGTTGACAAATGTGCGAAAGCGAGTGTATTCCTGTGATGATGCAAAACAACCTCCAGAGTGAGTATTGAGAAGCATTAGAAATTCTGATTTACATATATACTCATATGGTTTGCATGCTGTAATAAGGTCACTCCACTCAGTACGACACTTTTCAGACAATCCACTTGTCTGTAGAAATGAGTACACTGTGTTGTGTTGATCTGCGGCGGCCTATTTTCGTCCTTGCACAAGTGGACTGTTTGACAATTGTGTTAATTGCTGTGGATATGTAAAGAGTAACTCAAGTATTGTCGAATATGAGTTTACACAGTCGCGTCTCTTTGTGAGTCTGTATCCATAATTACGTGTATACTTTGCCTCAAGCATGCGGTTATAAGGTAAATATGCCTTTATACTTTCAAATGCCTTGTTTGCCTTTACATTGAATACGACAAAGTCCACAACATGATATTGTGGATAATAGCTGTCTGTGTACAGACTTGGATTGTTTGCCTTCATGTACGAGTTTATAAGTTTGTTCATATCCTCGTTCATGAATGTATCCATCATCATGCACTCATTTATTTTACTTTTATCATTATATGCTGTAGTCCACTTATTGTACAGCTTTAGCGATGACGAGTCTTCTTTCTTTGCTGCTGCCGATGTGCTGCTGTCTCCTTCTTCCATGATTACAGTGTTGTCCTCTATTACTACTATCATCTGATCTCTAGCAGGTCCTTGTAACGACTGACATAGTCGTAATATATGTAAATCTAAATCTCTTATATTACAGCACCAGTATTGGACAACAACAACATCAGTTGACTGTCATTGATGAGTTTATATCTACGTTGGTAATACCATGAGCCTATCGACATAGTGGTAGTGTTCCCGCTGGTGTTGAGCTTTATGCTGCCGACGTGTCACCACCTCCCCCTAAATGTGTATATGATGTTTACACTATTGCTCTTGACAATTTGTGTTATCTAATTGTGTCAGATATGACAGCATATCAAAAGGAGGTAATGGGGAGTACAGTAAGTCACAACAGCAGATCATCATCATCATTTCCCTTGTCAGTTGTTCACGCATTGTATACATTCAAAGAGTTTTTTACTCCTGTTGCGCGACATAGTAGTGACATGTTGTTGTATGATACATTGTTACTGTGCACATTGTGTAAGGTGTATCCTATATACAGACCATGCAACAGAAGCTCAAAGAAACGGTTTGTGGACAGTTATGACAGACGGTGTTTACAATGTTATATAACAAAAGGCATATCAACTAGATCTGGTACAATCTATGAGTATGTATCAACAACCAGTACAGTAGTTGAGTGTAAATGCCATGCTAGCACTTCACTATTGATGTTTCCTGCATATGTTATGTTTGCATCTGCTTCATCACTACAGCTTTTATTCAGGGAGCAAATGTTAGATATACTGTCATCATATTATCGTACACCAGCAGTAAACACCTATATTCGAGCAGGCAATTCATCGTCGTCGTTGTCTAGCTATCAACAACAACGGCGACAGCACATTGATGCACAGTATGTAAAGTCTATGATTGCAGACTCTCTTGCGGACCATTTTATGTTGTGCACAGGACCGTGTGCGCACATGCGAATGACGCTGAGAATGAGTGGAGCTAGCTCAAGAACATCACAGTTCTTGTCAATGCTGACATCACTAGTTGGAACGTCACAAGTCACACATCCCCCACAACCGCATTATGAAGATACAGCAGTCACGGGACGAGACGAAGGAGAGTTCTATATACAACGACTGCAATTTCATATAAATCACCTTAGATCATCATATCAACAACAGCATGAGCAGCAACAGCAGCAGCAGCAGATATATTGTCCATCATGTAGTTGCCATATTGACACATTATTGGTAAATTTACCTCTTATATGTAAATTAGATAGTCTTCATGATATATCAAAACGATGTGGTGCCTATTCATTAACTCATTATGATAAATTTGCACCATTTACTGCTACTGCTGCTGCTGTATCATCACGGAAATGAAGAAAGAGGAAACCTACAAACTAACCCAACTACTTACTACTCTAACATATTTGATGATACGTGAACTCCTTTATACAATTTTTTTACAATGTTTCTTATAAGAATATCATTATTCATCAACAAGTGTCTCTGTATTTTTGGTAATCTGTGCGTGTTGTCTTGTCTCTTTTCCTGACTTGCAACTTTACCAGATACTAGATAAAATGCATCTGGATAATGTGTAAAAAAGTCATAGGCATGCAACCATGGTGTCGCACATCGTACGATATTATGAAGAAATATTAGAGAATATTCTCCACATACGTTTGTACTATCGCTCTGAATCTGATATGGAAAATATCTACATGTATCTTGCTGATCATTTGCAAGGTTAGTTGTGTAACATCTACTCAGTGCTTCTTTTGTAAAGTGTTCATCGGATAATACCTGCCTCATGGGTCATGTTGGGTTCATGTTGTGTTGGTCTCTATAATAACTAATTGTAATCATATCGTGAGCAAAGTCATTAAACACTTTTGATGGCCTTCTTCCGTAAGAATCAAAGAAATATGCCATATGATTATGATCTACATACAGTGCTTGCCAGTGTACTCCTCCGTTACTGTGCGTGCCTGTATTTAGAAAAAATGCTACGGGAAACTGTTCTATACCACGTGCAAGCATGGTATTTGATAAGAATATTCTAAATCTATGCATACGACTAGTTGATGAGTGTCCTGTGCTTCCTCCAATTAGATAGCATACATCATCCTCTAATAAAAATCCACAAAATACCTGTCGTAACTCTACGTCTCTGTCTACACAATATTTCAGTGCAAAGTTGTTCATGTTAGCGAGGGAAATCTCTGATTATAACTCCGTTTGGTTGGAATGCAAAACGTCTTGTATCAAAGTTGTGACCCAATAGTTCATTAGCTGCAGTAAGGTTTGGACCAGCTGCCAATTCACTCTCGATTGTCACTGTCGCCTGTCTCATGTCCAGACACAGACTTCCGTCGCTGTTCTTAGAGGTGTATGTTAGCGTCTCGCTGTACATATTGTATTGACAATCACTTGCATTGCTCTTGTCATGTACTTGATAATCATATCTTGAAATAAGTGGACGAGGGTTGTTCATCATCAGTGACTTTTGTAATTGATCACAATTGTGACGGGTGTTTTTGTAGGGTTTGGCTCACTTGATCCGTTGTTGACAGAAATCTTCCATTTTGCATTTTTTGGAAGTTTTGGCATGATCCAAGGATTGGTTACTAAAGTTCCCATTCTAGCATCCTTATTTATGAATGTAAATGCAATTTTGTCTGGCACCGTATCTGTGGTAACTTGAAATGTGTAAAACCGATTATTGTTTTGATACGTGTCAGATTGTATTTGATGATATGGAACTTGATAGGCATCGGGCTGCACAATTGTAACGGTGTTTACATAATTGTCTAGCACCGTTGGTTCGAACTCGAGCAGGCGAGTACGTAACTGTAACTTGTTGATTCTGATTTTGCAGTCTGCTGCTTTGGTGGCAATATCCTTGTCAAGACCAGGTACTGTGGTATTGTCTGGTCCACTTAGTACGTAAAAGCTGTTGGAATGTCTAGCAAAACTAAACCCAACTCTAATTGCACAGTTTACTGGCGTGTTATCACATGAATCTGTAATGGGAAAGTTTAGAATCAGTCTAAACTCCCGCTCTTGACCTGACAAAAATAGGTTACACAGCTCTGCTCTAGCTGGATTATTATCATTTTTGGCCGCGTCTCCATCAGGTGTATGACAATTCCACTCGCCCAAGTGGCCAGCTGTTTCCTTGAAAAATCCGTGATCACTTAACACACCATTTTCGTAGTCATTGAGATTTGTTTGCAATAACGTTGACATGTAGTGATTGTGAGCGTAATCGAATGTGATCAACACTTGATTATTGACCATCACCGTACGCGATTTGAACAGACTTGCAAATACACTATTTATTGGACTAATGCATTTGCGGGTCTTTTCTGGAACAGCAGCTGCTCATGCCATGGTAACTCTTTGTAGTACATTTGTTTGCCCATCATAAAACAGTCCTGGCTGTTGCTCAAGTTCAAAATGGATTAGATCACTAAATCCAGGCACGGGAGTCTGATTAGGATTTGTGTATATGATCTTTTCTGCTTTAGTGAGTGTATAAATGTCCGGTTGTGGTAGACAGTTTAGGTGTTCAGACCCAGGCTGTGTACCCCCGAATCGTCTAGGTCCTCTCTGCAGAACTTGAGGATCTGATGGAGACGCGAGAGTAGTTTTCTCTCCAATAATGTCACTTCCTCCCAATCAGTGGCGGCTCGTGCTATTGGGCATTATGGGCAATGCCCCCCCAGCGAAAAATAAATGAAAAGAAAAATTGTGCAATTAAGCTATAGCAGTGAGAAAAATATAAAATGGTATATCTTAGCATGTTTCACCAGGCATTCAGGGGCGCGAGATTCGATTACTTCTAATTGTGTTGACTTGAGCCTCGTACGTAAACAGTTAAAAAATGATGTCATTTTCTGGGCAAACTAGAGTCTGCCCTTGGAATTGGCTACCTGACATGCGCAATAGCAAGGATCAAAAGCCCAATGCCGAAAAAAGAAGTAGCCGATTGGCTGAAATTGACGAAATTTGGGCAAGACACATTTTGCCCTCTCTGGTACAACAACAACAACGACCACAACAGCTCTGAAGTGTAAACATACAAGGGACATGCTCTCTGAGCATTCTAGCGCAAAAGATCTCAGGTAAACTACTCGCAATCTTCAGTAATACTTGCTGATCACTGATTTCACTGGTCAATACTGCAATCTGAGTTGGTCAAGGCAGCTAAAGTTCTTCGCCTGTGTCATTACATGGAGTATTGGAGGAGAAGCATCTAGGCCTTACTAGCCCGCGTCTGCAAAATGGCAGTACTCAGCGATTCACAGCGACGTTTGTACGTTAGGTGCATCGCGTGATGTTATAACTCAACTGTTGTTTGGGACTAAGTGCACTTGAACCATTTAATTTATCACATCATTTGCAGACTATTTAGTGTTCAGGTATATTTTGTCTGGTAGATGTTTTAATTGTTTCAGTTACTTTGCAGCATGCCACCAGATGATGCAAAATCTATATCCATCACATTGTTTAGCCATTTGAATAGAATTCTTAATTATGTTTGAAACCTTTGAGAGGAAATATCTGTGATATTGAAGTTTTTGATGGCGTATTGTCACAATATTTCTCAGGGTTGAATTCAATGGATATCTTAGCTCAACCACCTTTTGAGAGTGATTCTTTTCTAGTTTTTAGGTGTAGAAAATACTATGAATAAGTTCTTTTCCTTAATGCTGCCTACATTCAAATTCCTCTATGGCATAAAGCAGTTCCAGTACCCCCAACTTGTAAAATCCAGTCTAATTTCTCTGAGACTGGTCTGTTTCTAATGGTCATCATCACAATTCCATTTAACTCTTTTGAATGAACAGGATGTTTTAATCCTTTGAGAGTAAAAAGTTAAATTGGAAAATCCAATGTCTGAAAAAATATTGAACATTTTAGCCAAAATTGCTTTAGATCAGGCCTCAACCAAACTGTAATTGATGGTTTTCACAACTTAGAAATATCAGAGCTAAGTCCCTCATTTCTTGAATCAAAGACCTCTAAAATTGAAAGAAAATCAAGGCATTGGGAGAAAAAACTTTGATACTTCCTATATCTGCTTGCATTACCAGTATTCTCTTAAAAGAATTATCATGAACGATGCATAGGGTTTAATTTTTTTATTTATCACAACCCTCAGAATGAATGCTTAAGGGAACAAGATGATTGCAATATGCCTCCTCCCCCTACCCTATGTATCCACTATAGGTCAGAAAAAGTCATGGCAGTATTTAGGTTGTGGCTCACCAAAATATTTGCACCATGCCCAACTTTTGGACACTTCCCCCACCCCCAAGAGAAAATTTCACCAGCCACTACTGCTAAAGAGAGTTCTTTGAGGATAGAATCAATGCTTTGGCTCTCACTTGAAGTCAATCAAAATGTGATTAATGTGTTTGCCCAGCTCAAGAATAGAAGAGCTAAATGTCTTTTTCAGTAGCTCAAGAGCCCCTATGCATTTTTAAAATTGCAAAGCAACATATTATATTTGATAGTTTCTGCTTACATCACCTAGATTCTCTTTGGATTTTTGGGACAAAAGTATATCATGCTAGACACTTTATACTATTTAGTGTTCATAGACTGCATACTTATTACAACATATCTTTACAAAAAATTATCTGCCTGAATTGATTATTTCCGTAACCAGCAGAAGAGAAAATAATAGCTTTTGATGGCTGTTATTCTTGAAGCAGATGTAAGCAATAAAGTCTCTTATCATTTTTCTGATTACATTCATTTTTATGAGAAACATGTCCATAAGAGACATGAGGCTGAAAGTAGGCAAAAGTTAAGAAACAGGCAGGCTGAGTTTCAAACAGTAACGTTACCGAGTTGTTTTTGTAAGTAAATGTTTTATAAAACTAGAAAGAAAGTGGAATTAGCATCCATTATATGCCTCAAAAAACCTGAACATCCTTTTCTTGAATCATAATTGCCTAAGCTGGGTTAATTTTATCACCAGAATTCTCTATATTTACGAAAAATTTCAGGCTTTATTCGACAAAATATTAAAAAACCTTCCAGTGTGAAGCCAGATACTTTATTTCTTGTTTGAAAAGAAAACATGTATTTTGCTATCTGGAGGTAATGCTATCCAATGTCATTTTTTGGGTGTGGCTCCCTAAGATATTTTCAACCACACCCAGTTTTTCAAAGACTTGCCCCCCCAGCGAAAAATACCACGAGCCGCCACTGCTCCCAATGCTCTGATCACGTCTCCACGTCCAACCATGCGTGTATAGAAAAATCTGTATGGATCTAATGAGTTTAGTTTCATTCGTAGTTTTTTTGTACGTGCTGTTGACGATGATGACGACATCATTTCGTCGTCAGTAGTACTGCTGCAGCTGCTGTCGCACCCCCCGTATGGTGTTTTACGTCTCTTGTTAGACGATTTTTTCTTCTTTTTTCCCACCGTAGAGGACATGATTGATCATAGTGCATCAGTTGCTGTAGTTGTCATGATGATTACACTAGTCCTGTATATGTTCTATCCGATAGTCCAATAACACTTTACCTCTGCGACCTCTGCGACTTCTGCGACAACTACATCTACGGCGGTCTGGTTCTGGTGCTGCCGATATTCGTCTTCGCATAGTGCTGCTGGGACTGGCACTAGTACTATGTTTTCGTCTCTTTTTATTTCTTAGTGATGATTCTGTAGATTTTACTTTGGACTCGAGATTATCCAACGTAGACGAACTTGATCGTTTAACACCTCGCGCAATATGTCGTCGAGTATCTTTTACTCCTCTACGCAGTGGTCTTTTAACGTGTCGTTTTGTAGAGTCTAATTGTTTTTTGACGAGGCGAGTTCCTCTCCGCTTTATCCGTTTTGTAGAGTCTAATCACGATCATACCACGCATCGATTACTAAACGCTTTTCTATGTAGTCAAGATGCTATAAATCTAGTAACTGTTGTCTACACTTTAGAAAATGTCCATAAAAGTGATCAAAAAATGACCGTATTTCAGTTCGTTTAACCTGAGGTACCTTGTGAATGTTATTTATTCTATCATGACTGATGTTGTCTCTTTTAACGTCATCATGACCAACCGGGTAAAAGTCTGGACCTGATACCAGTATCTCACCGGCATAGAGATCGTAAATGCCTTGTTGTTTCGCTGAGGAAGGAGATGGAATTTTTATCTTGTCACTTGTACTGTATGTAATTCTCTGAACTGCAATCTCCCATACTGTGTCAGGATCCAGCTGAAGGTCTGTTCGTGTCATTACAGACGATTCACTACTATCTGCACCAACGTACAAAACTTTAAGTTTAAACGGATACTGTGTATCGGCAACATGTTCTCGAGTGTCACATGATCCAAGCAAATACATGCTGTTGTCGCTAACTTCTGATTCTGCAGCACGGTTGGCTTGCTGCTGCTGTATATATGCAAAATTACACACTCGAATTTTTATAAATGAATCTATCAGAATACGTGATGGTTTTCCAGTATTAGGGTCGAATAAGGCATTATAGTTGTAATGCGGTGGATATTTATTATCCCTAATATATGCATTCTTCTCTACAATCAGCTACGTCACTACATAATCCCATGAGAAGCGAGCGCATGCGTTACTGGTCATTGCGGATGCTTCGTTACTGGCATACAGACGTGGTTTTCTTTTGTCTGTACTTTTCATCATACGAAAGACATCAAAGTCTCCCTTTTTCATTGGTTTTCAGTCTGTAAGTACGACCTAATTCATCAATATCAATAAGTTAGTAGTTGTTATTATTAACTGTAGTTGCTCTGAGATCCAAATATGTTATCATTCAAGGGTTAGTAAGCGAGCTGTTAGTTTTATGCCTACATACTCGTCACCAAATTTATACCATGCTCATATTAGGACAGGTGTAAGTATTTCAAAAGTTTCCTAGTTGTACTTTTCAATTTTCCTTAAATCCTAGAAAATGGACCGGCCAATGTCGGAACTCCCTTCTGAGGAAAGGACAGAAATCGAACCCTCGCAAGCAGACCCTGTTGACTTGGGGAAAACTTTACGTAGTATAAATGACAATTTGCAAGGAGTGTTCAAACTGCTACTTCACTTGGCCTCAGGTCAAAGTACCGTGTATGAGGATATTTCCCATATTGATGATGATCAACGATCCTCTCATCTTTTGCCCACCGGGCATCCTGACACGCCCAACGGGCATTATGACACGCTCAACGAGCAATTTGATATGTCCACCGGACATTCTAGCGCCCAGGTTAACAACCATGGTACTTCCAGTGGGAAGCAACGTTTAGGGCCTGCAGTAAGCTCTAGAAACGATGTAGATGCCAATGCGATTGATGCCCTCAGTATTCATGCAAGCGACTCTGAGGACAATTCCCCTCGATAAGGCCTGCGATGAAACTGCAGGGGGGCTTTGGTCCCAAGAAGAACAGCAATTTCATATACATTATTTAGAAATGGTAGCAATCCTTTGCGATCTAAAAATGCTGCTACATGATAAAACGTCTATACATGTGCGAGTACTGTCAGATAATACCACTGCTGTGATGGTCGTAAGAAATATGGGAACTAGTCATTCGAAAGTTTGTGATGACATGTGTAAGTTAATGTGGGAATGGTGCATTGAACGAAATATTTGGCTATCAATCCATCATATTCCAGGGACGCTGAATGTTATTGCCAATAGAATCTCCAGAGACAAAGACTTAACGTCTTCTGAATGGAAAATTGATCCAATTATTCTTAATCACTGCGTTGAACGACTTTCTTTCACCCCAAATATTGATCTTTTTCCATCTAGTTTACGGTACCAACTAGAAAGATACGTCTCTTATCAACCTGATACCTCCGCATATGCTATGGATGCATTCTCCTTAAAATGAAGTGAATACAACTGTTATGCTTTCCCCCCTTTTAGCTTGATTCCCAGAGTACTGCGCAAAATTCATCAAGATCGAGCAGAAGGAGTTTGCGTAATTCCGGATTGGCCAACACAGCCCTGGTATCCCTTAGTAGCAAATCTACTGATATCGAAACCACTTGTGCTCAAACCAACAAAGAACCTGCTATATCTACCCAGCAAACCCGACACCAAACACCCTCTCCATTCAAAACTACAACTTCTTGTTTGCCATTTATCAGCAAAAGGCTAGAGTCATCAACTCTTTCTTCAGCAGCTCAAAACCTTATCCTTGCTTCATGGCGCCCCAGCACCTTGAAACAATACTAATCATATCTCCAACGATGGGAAAGATTTTGCACCTCAAATGCTGTTGGACAGTTATTTTCTTATTTTCAGGAACACCCTCCAATAGCGTCTCTCTCTTTAACGGAATTGTCTTACACTACAGCCACCCTTCTATGTCTCCTTACTGGGCAAAGATGCCAAACCCTCCACGCTATGGATCTTCGATATATTCAAGTTCTCCCTGATAGACTTATACAGCAAGTACTTAAAACCACCAAACCTGGTAAACATCAAGCTCCTTTTGAAATTCAATCCTTTCCTAGTAACGAATGCCTCTGTATTGTAAAGAGAATACATGAATATCTCTCTCGGACTGCTCCTCTAAGAAAGACCCACACCCACTTATTTATTAGTTTCCAGTCACCGTTCCAACCAGTCTCCAAGGATACCATAGCCAGATAGGTAAAGGAGACGCTAAAGCTTGCTGGAATAGATACCAGCAACTTTTCTGCCCATAGTTGCCGAGCTGCTTCTACATCAGCTGCCCACAAGGCTGGGCTATCATTGCCCGAAATTATGGCTGCAGCAGGATGGTCCAATGCAAGGACATTCGCACAGTACTATTGCAAAACTATAGACAAATACAATTTCGGACAACATATTGTAGTCTCTTCAAGTACACTTACTAGTTAATTTTGCAGCCCAAAGAATACCTTACTATATAGCCAGTGTTATTTCTCTGCTTATATTATTTAACCATTAACTTTATTTCATTGGTTTCTTTACTATTGAATCCTTATTCTATCATATTGTGTGCCACGTGACGAAATGTTTCCAGCTCTATTCGTGATCACTGGGCTTTGAAATCTCATGGGATTATGTAGTGACGTAGCTGATTGTAGAGAAGAAGTATAAAAGTAAACGAGACTTACCTGTACGTTGACGGTTGAGTGGAATTCTTCTCTACGATCAGCAGGAACGGAGGAATCACATGCCCACCCACGTCTTCCCAGGTGATTCCTTCGTTCCTCTGACAGTTGCAGTGCCGTAGACCGCTGACTTGGTTTGCAGGGTATTTGCAGCCTCAGTGGGTAAAAAGGGATAGTGTATCTGCCCCTACTGTCTACGAGCCTGAAGTAACAATTATCAATAACTTTGCTACTTAACCCATTTGCTTTCTGTTTCTGTGTACCAGTGATCACTCACTGTAAAGTATGACCAGTAACGCATGCGCTTGCTTCTCATGTGATTCCTCCATTCCTGCTGATCGTAGAGAAGAATTCCAATCAAACGTCAACGTACAGGTAAGTCTCGTTTAATTTTATAATTAAATGTTACACGTTGACACTCCAAGTCACTATACATATCTTTTGGAAGTGTATAATATACGGGATGTCGAATACTACTATTGTGTAGATTCAGGGTGCCCGGACCATTCATAAATCTTGGATCGTCCATTATATTGTATCCATCATGTGCCAAAATAACATCTCTTATACGTCCATTATTTTTACCATTTATAACATTTATGGGATAAATGCACTCACATTTTGTCAACACCTCTTGCTCGTGATCATCGTCTGTCTTTCTTGTCATTGTTACAAACAGTACTCCACTTCTTGAATTCATAATCCATGTAGCCAACGGATCCTCGTATGGCGGAAACAGTGTTAATGTGAACGAATATGAATCAATACATACATAACATTGATCGGCAGTATCGCCGCCTTGCTGTTGTATTGGGGGAAATATATTTATATCAGAACGATTATTTGCATCATAGCATCTACTAATGTGATTAGGCAGTAGTACGGAGGAAAACGATGTACATACTGCTGCCTCTGCTGCCATTATGCGTTGCTGCTGTTGTCGTCCAAAACTAGAGGACGAAAAATAACTGTCATTCCACTTGGAGCAGATTCGTCATCTGTCATACTAAAGTTACTATGTTGTGCATAATAAGTTATTGCCTCATCACTCATGCGTTCATCTGTCAGTAGCGTTATCTGCGTCGATGCACTGTGAATAATATCGATGTTAACTAGCACATGATTCTCAATTAAATCGAGACGAAGTCTATTTGCAACGGGGCGAACAATCTGAAACCACTGTGCTGTCCACGGTTTTATTTCAGAGGGGTAATTAGTTTTTAGAATATCAACTGTGCTTTCCAATCTACCAGATGCGGTATTAGGACATTTGGTGCTCGTATATGTGCCGTGTAATGATGATATTCCGTATTTCTCAAATAATGGGATAAATATAGTGGCACTCCTCGGGGAATATATTTACGTGCAACAGATGTATGCTCTGGTAATGGCACTTTATGGTGAGTCATACCCTTCCATAACCCTACTGTATATTTTGCCGGATTGTTGTAATAGGTGTCTGATGAAAATCCTACTGTGAATATATCAACGTTTCGAATACACAGTATCACATCAACATACTGTCCCTCATCCCAGCCTAACTTATAATATTTGGCAGAGTCATACTACTTATGTTGTTTATCACTATCCCATGTAAGTGTGCTTCCGTAATAGTGTGGACCTGAATACCATGGCTCTTTACCATCACCGGTAACGATACTGTTCATAGCGGGTCTGTACGGTGATTACAACCTATAATATTATACACAAAACATCTGCTCTCTCCACACAGGAACATCATTGCAGCATCGACTCCTTCATGCTGTAGAGTAATGTCTTCATTTGGGTACACATCACGAGCATATTGTTGAGTCTGTTTCAAATCAGCATCGCTAATTGTAATCATATTACTAAAATCTGACAGGTAATGACAATCTGTGGGATAGGTTGCTGTGTCAGGATCATACGGAGATGATAGCGGAAAATATTGTTGCTCATTCCATTCTTCTAACCCAGGAATTACAGCAAGAGTTCTGCTAATCCTCATTAGTTGGTAGTAACCCCCGGCATTATCTGTCATTATAGCATTAAATGTATCTCGATATGTCGATTTACTGCTAGCAGCATCTCGCTTTATTATAATATCAAATGTATCCTTTGTAGCTTTGTTTGCGGATGTAGCAGAGGCAGGTAGCTTCTTTATAGTCATCATTGGATACAGTGTAATAACATGATTAGGATACCGTGGCGATTTGTCATAATTGTATGGTAACGTCATAAAGTCCTCCAGGGCTTGAGGATATTTCGTAGGCTGTGCTAATCCATAATCTATAAGTTGCTTAGCATCGTCCGGACGTGGACGAATTGGCGGATAAGAGTCTAACAAATACCTCCATTTGTGTGTGGTTGGCGAAAAGAGTATATCATCCTGAGCAAGACGACTATACAGATTCATCTGCTCCGGCTCAGATGCTCCTCCAATCTGTACTCTTTTTATCCATATATCATGAGCTATTGTATCCCACATTTGAGTATGATGAGGAATAGAGACTGTTAATAGGTGAGTTGTCCAGCCTGTTACAGGAATATCTAACTCGTCCGAGGTGAAGTAAATACCACCATACGGCTCATTTACAAACTCTCGATTTGAATTGTCCTTTTCTGCAGTATTGGACATTGCGGTAAAGTACGTCGTGCTAGGCGTACTCCCCAGCCCCAGTCGAAAATCGTGTCCATCATTGTTACTCATACTGCCCACTGACTGCTAGTTATGACCTTAACCAATGTAAAAACAGTCTACTCGGTATTGTATGTAATCGTTTATCTTCTGCAAACCTGTCGCTAGCGAGCGCACTATCTGGAATCCACACCAGTCTCGCGTATTGCTCTATTTTTATCTGTTTGTATTTGGTGCGTTGTGGATCGAGTGTGTCTGTAAACTGACGACTGTTTGCAAAATTCTCAATCTTACATTTTACAGGCATTACTGTCGTTGACAATTCTGGATAATTATACTCTGACGGTATACTCTCATTATTAATATCCGGAATAGAATATGTAATATGAGCATCACGAATATTAAGTTTTGTAATATAGCTCTTTAGAAAATGTTGGATCATATCCTCGTTTACATACGTCACATTTTCTATTTGCTATCCTAACCCAATCTCCTACTGCAAGTAGTGGTCTATTGGGTTTTGTGTCCCACGTCGCCTTGGTACCAACGTGTTGTTGTCTACGTTTTGACTGACGCTTGTATAACTTTTGACGTACTTCGTCCACATTCAGAGGATCAACTCTGTCGGGTGCGACTCCACTTACAGTGTGTTTTGTCATGTTATAGTTTGATACAACAGACCGTAATGATGGTAAATATGTGCCATTATATACACTGGCTACTCGTGTTAATTGACGTTTTAGAGTCCGATTCGTTCTCTCAGCAATTGCGCATTTTATAGACTGCGACTTGGTTGTGACGTGCCGTATTTTTAATACACGAGTTAGATACTATGTAACGTACTGATTTGTAAACTCTAAACCATTGTCTGTGTACAAAATACTAGGACGTGACAATGTGTCAGATTCAAATATCTGTTGCATGGTGCAGCATATACCTTTTGTGTAAACTGATCAACCAGAACAAGTATAAATCCAGTGTTATTGTTGCCTCTTTTACGCTTCCATCTACGCATATCTATCAAATCTCCTTCCCATATAGCATCAGGATTTAGAATCTTATATGGTCTTCGTGGTATTTTAGTTCTGCGAGGAGTATCTTTGTATCTTGTATACGTATCCTCATACTCTCTCCATTTCTGTAACAGTTTGGGTGACACAATATGACCGTGTAATTCTGGATCTGTTCCTTTTCTCTGTCTATCTAACAAATGCTCTCTAAATGGAACAATACCCTTGACGGCTCCAGGAAACTCCTGTGGATTTTTATACAGAGAAGATAGGTGATAAAAGAGACGCTGCTGTTGCTGCTGTTATCTTTCTCCATAATCAATATAATACGACGATCGACTACTTACTACTACTAACGTAAGGAATATCTAAATACGGTTTAAGTAAGGAAAAAGTATCTGTACAATATACATGCACCGTATGCATCACTTAACGATCTATATTCTGCTTCAGATATAACTTTCTCCGCACTTGATTCAATATCTGAACTATGTAATCTTTTACGTTTCAAACGAGTACTTGCTGTTGGTCCACGTACTACAGTATGAATATCTAATGTCTTATCTATATGGGGAATACGTTTTAGATCAATATTATGAACTTGATCTAATTTCTCATACAATTACTATTAAATGTTCCACCAATATGTAAGTCGCCATTTCGTTTCATGTCCTTGTATGCACCTTGAATTCGTTTCACATAGTCACGACGTTTCATCGAGGTATCACTAGACAACTCTGTTGTTGGTGACGACCCAGACTCGTTATCTGCTGCATCCTTACTACGTTTTGCTGTTGCATCACTACCGCCGCTGCCAAGTAATTTAGCCTGAATTAGTCCCATTACATCATTTTTTACCTCATCATTACGTTTGCTTTGTTCCTGTTTTTTATGACTCTTTAATGCGGCAGTTATCAGGTTAGCAAATGGTTCCGACGATGATAGTCGTTGTCGATGACGAGATGCAGCAGCGGCTTTTTTAGACAAGTTGCTGCTGCTGCTGCTGCTGTTAGCTTTGGTGTTCTTGGCTGGTGGTAGCTTCTTTTTTGCTGGTGGTGGATGCACTTTGCTGCCGTCATTGCTGCTGGTGTAGTCCTCCTCAGAATCACTGCTGCCAGATGCTGTATCAGACGACGATGATGAGGACAATACTTTATGATGTTTACGCTTGTGATGTTTCTTATTGCTGCCGCTGTGAAGAGATTTATGCTGGTGATTTGGACAGTCTACTATACCAGCATGATCGCCCTCGTCGTCCTCGTATGTCGATTCAAACCTATCATACAGCAGTGTAGTAGCATCACCACTATCAGCACACTAACGGAGACTGCTGCTGATTACACTCTTCTTCGTCATCCGATATTATTGCTACTTTTGCTACTGTTGCTACCTTCATTACACGACCCCGACAGGACGATGATACTGATGAATGTTGTCTTTTGTATGCGAACCTTCCTTTATTACCCTCTTTACCACTTTTTGGAAATGTACTGACCCCGTCATAATCGTGCGCTTTTGCCAGAATATCCTTCAAATGTCTCTCCTGAGCAACTTCATCTTCAGTCGGGTCTGGTGGCAGTTCCATCTTACCTTTAATCAATAACACGATCACGTTAATTTAGAGCATCAATCAATACAACAACACATAGTTACTAATCATACAAAATAGTACAACAACATTAATTACAAAAAATAAACAATGAAGCCACTCTTACCTTTAATGTCCCAAATCCATAACTTGGTTATTCTCAGGCATTTGGGCAACCCATATCTCGCCATATACGCCCCAAATTTTTGACGATATGGTAGAGTCATTCGTTCTCTGATGATCTTATCGGTTGCTGCCATATCACCAAACGTCGGTTTAAACAGTCGTGCAATTCGCATTACTTTTTCTCTTCCTTTGTACCCATGTATTGCCACTCTTTCTTTGTACACCAATGCGGCAGTAACATCTGTCCCATGATCTCTATGATTCCACCACGTCAATAGACCTTCCCACGAATACTTAATTTCTAACGTTTCTGCAAATTTCATGTATTCCAACCTTACATTGTCTGAATACGTTTTCACCGCGTATGTCAGTACGTTCTGCACCTCATATTCTGACGGATGACATGTTTGTAAATGTTGTATCAGCGATAGTGCTATACGCTCTATAAGCATTGACATCTTTGACTTGCCTTTGTCATCATCATCTACTACTTTCACTGGAGCAAATAAGTCGTGTTGATCTGCCCTCATTGGTCCAATTCTTGCCATCTTTAGCTCTTCTGTATTCATCGTTGTGTTCTTCTTGCTCGTTCTAACTTCTGTAATCGATTCGATAACTGAATGACCACCAAACTCCGAACTCACCTTTTTATAGGCAAAATGCGCTAAAATGATTGACATTATGTCCAATTTTAGCAATTTGGACTTTGAAATACGCTCCCATTGTTTTTAACTACGCTAATCTGACCTTTCGACTTTTCAAATACGCTCCCATTGTTTTCAAATACGCTGAGGTGCCCTGAGGCAGCGTATTTCGCAAATGAATGAATTTTTTGGTGACCTTTCAAATACGCTACCTTGACCTTTCAAATACGCTGCCTGTCCAAGGGCACGTGTTTTCAAATACGCGCCCGAATTTTCAAATACGCTGAACTGATCACGTGATTTTCAAATACGCTAGCAGCACAAACGTGCGGCGGCACATGCCCCACACAAGAAGACGCTTCCGGGTCACAGCGGTAGGGAGTTGAGTGGCAGATCAAAGAGTGCCGCTAAGTCTGATTGACAATACCAAAGACACCGCACTATGATTGACAGGTAATTACCGCGACTATATAAGAGCGAGCCCCAGTTCAGACGCTCAGTTAGTCTCTGTACGAGCTACCATACACGCACTACATATTATCAAAAGTTTTTAGCAGCGTCTTTCAATCTTAATTCATTCAGTACATCATGGCTAATGTAGTCAAGATTAGCTTGGGATCTCTTGGATGCCTTGGCGGTGGGGAAGGCAACCTTCGCAACGTTTCTCTACATGACAGCACTTGCCAATGTGAGGGCTGTGTAGAGAAACGTCTTGCGGGTCAAGAGTTCTCAATTACTACAGAGAATCTTGGTGAACGTGACTATGGCTTCAACGTTGGAGACGAAGGAGGTCCTGACACTCCAACAGACATCATAGTCCTTTCTGATGATGATGATACAGACAACGTATCCAGCATCTTCGCCATCCATAATAATGAAAGCAGCAGTGATGAAAGTTACATGTTCGATGCCTATCAGGACTCCCCTTCCGATGATGACACCGGCTTTCATGATGATGGTCGTGATAGTGAGGACGCGTATTCCGCATTCTCACCAAAACCATACCACCATAGCAGCAATGAGGAAGAGGAGTCCTCTGATAACGACATCACAGAGGATGAAGATGACACTAAGCCACCCGTCCACATGGCTTCCATCGAAGCAGCTAAAAGAGATGGGGAACGTATAGAAGAATGCGTACGCGAATTGGAACAGATGGACCACTCAGGAGTTATATCACTTACCAAATACGCTGAGGTCATCCACGCCGCTAAACGCCGTATGGATTACGACACTATGGAAATTAGCAGACTTAGAAACCTCAGCATGATACAAACCGAAGAAACAAACAAGAAAGAACAATGTATATATGATATGGCCAGTGACATGGGACGATTGGCCCTTAGACACAACACAATTTATGATCGCCAACTTCAGACAATAAGGACGCTGAGACAACGCCTTACAAACGAACAGAAAAAGACAGAAAGTTTGGAAGAGGAACTCCGCTTCACGCGCAAACGCCTTCTCACCCACACGAGACGCTCGGTTCCTCGTAAATGCAAGAGGGTGAGAAGGCGTATCGATTACGATGAAGAATCTACCATCACTGCCGGCAGCAACAGCGATACAAACTATGAAGACGAAGAAAGCACAAACATTTGAGTAATTAACATTATGGACACAAGTGACGCTTAACTTTTTAACTTTCTTATACTTTTTATGCATTGTATATATACTTACTTGATTATTGTATTCCATACTTACTCTGTTATTCTACCTTACATCTTGTGTTGTTTCTACTTGTTACCTGCCTTATTATCTTAGTAGTCTCAAATACGCTCTGTCGCCTATAGTTCATAAACATATGCTATGGTTCAAAAAATGTTCTAAGTCTCTCAAATACGCTAAATCAAATACGCTACCCTTAGTAGTAGTTAGGTAATAGTTAGAAAAAATGTTCTAAGTCTCTCAAATACGCCAAATCAAATACGCTACCCTTAGTAGTAGTTAGGTAATAGTTAGAAAAAATTTTCTAAGTCTCTCAAATACGCTGCTCCTTGTCCCTTTGTTTAACCCTTCCCCCCATCCACTTGTCCCTTCCCTTTACCCCTTTACCCCTTCCCCATCCACCTTCCCTTCCGCCATCTTGGATCCGCCATGTCCTTCCACAACAACAACCTCACATACCTAAGAGGAGCAATTGGCTCGGGAGTCTTTGGCGCGGGAGCAGGTGGCGACCCATTTTTCCGCTTGAGCTAATGGCGCTTCAACGCGAGCAGACTACCTTACTACTAAAGTTATCATAAGAGCATGCCCATACCATGTAGAGGAGATGAAAGAAAGGAAGAAGGCTCTGCATACGTAAGGTCAGTAATTCGCTGTCAGAATGCAGCTATTGCAGGATTCATACTGAGCCTGGAAGACCTAGATAATAGGCCATTTGTATGGAGAGTCTAGGAAAATCTGCATAGATGAATCGGCGGATGTGGTCAAAGTCCGGTTGGTCATTAGTGTATATAGTAACAATACGAAAGTATCATATTGGTTTTCCACTACACCTGTCAAACACAAGTCTATTTGTGCGTTTTGTATTTGCAGCTCCTCGTGGACCTTTTGTCTGAGCCTTATTAGTTGCTCATGACGACAACGTTATCATAAGAGCATGCCCATATCATGTAGAGGAGACGAAAGAGAGGAAGAAGGTTCTGCATATGTAATGTCAGTAATTCGCTATCAGAATGCAGCTATTGCAGGATTCATACTGAGCCTGGAAGACCTAGATAATAGGCCATTTGTATGGAGAGTCTAGGAAAATCTGTAATAGTCAGATAATGTTTATATGTCTATCACAGTCAGCGAAAACACATGATGTAGTCAGCCTCTCATTTTCATTACCTCTTTGGATCGTTGTTTGTGCAGTCTTTGCTCTATTTTTTGTCAGCAGATGTGACAATTATGCTGTCAGAGAAAAAGTGCGTGTTTTTGACTATCAGTCATGGAATCTGTTATCACGTATTGGGCATGAACCCTGCAAGGACAGAGCCCTTTGGTATACCAATATATGTGGTACACTGTATTGGTTATGAACCCTGCAGACTTGGTGCTTCTGTTAGCTTTCCATTTTGCTTAACTCGGATTGTTGTGCATGTACATTGTTCATACAGATTATGACAAACTGTATGTATATTAACATTATTACCTATGTCTAACAATCGTACAGTTACTGGGCCCAGAGAGACCTTTTGCAAATCCTAGAAATGCATTTGATTACAGTCTGGATGTTACTGTATGCGAGAGATTTGGGATTGTACTGACTAGCATATATTTTCACCAGTTTGCTCGTGTTGTTTACCTTTTGCCACTCAAACTATCTTTTTTCCAGACTTGGCTATTGATTAGATTTTCTTTTCATAGATGGCGTTACTGATCCGTATCACATGATGCGGCGCAGTAGTATTAGTAATGCAGTATATGGCATTTGTAAGGACACTGGCAGATTGTCTCTGCTTTTCCCAATACTTCCACTCCAAGGTAACATATTGTTTCTATTTCTACAACTTATTCCCATTCCACCCCCAATTTGCCCCAAAGGGGGCCTAGGACTGACCCTGGGGTCAGTTTTTGCATGTCATTTGTCTAAACGAGGTGATTGAGTAGGGTACAATAAATTAACTCTGCTACCCCCAGGTGTTGTGTAGTGTTGTGTGATGTAACATCACACCACACCACACTACACTGCACGAAAGATCATAAACTTACTGGCCCAGAGAGAACTTTTGAACATCTATGAACTGCTTTAAAGACCTGCTGAGACGAACTTTGAGGAAAGTTAACGAGCATTCTAGAACACTGGCGCTTTAGATATATTTAGCTGTAGATCTACGTAGGTAATCTCGACACTTTGTGGCTTTGTTTGTAGTTCCGCTTTTGCAGTCTAGATTGTTCTAGGTTGCGTGACTCAGCATGTGTATTTATACTATGATTACGTCAATCGCTATGTTTAGAGTAAAACACCCTATATAAGCGGGGCTAGCTCGCATAGCAGGAGTAGTGAGAAATTAAGCTAGACATACAGCATAGTCTAGATTTGGAATAAATATCGACCCTTTTATCGGAATTTTGATGGAGATTGTTGGATCAATGGATACGGAGGAAATATAAGAAATTATCAGTTTGTAAAGGCGATCTCCCAAAGTCACAAGTACTACTTAGAGTCCAGAGAAGAGACCTCAACAGTTGCGGCATCCACACCCAGTAAGAAGCAGGAAATGGATCACAGTACAAAGGATGAAGATCTAGATGAGGCAGCTGGACAAACCAAAATGAAGGACCTAGAGGACGAGTCAATGGAGCGAGATATGAACATTGGCACTCCCACCATCTATAGTGCAATGGAGGGATCTGGTGAAGAAATTGGGCGTGATATGTGGAAACAACTAACAAGAGTTTCAATACCCATATTCAATGGTGACAAGAGGTCTTACGGCAGTTGGAAAGCGGCTTTTGTGGCATGTGTGGATAAAGCACCAGCAACAGCAGAATACAAGTTGCTTCAGCTAAAGAAGTATCTGTCTGGAGACGCATTAAGGGCAGTAGAAAGTCTCGGGCACTCAGCTACAGCATATGAAGCAGCTAAAGAAAGATTGGGAAGGAAATATGGAGGACAAAGACATCAGGCAAATCTCTACATAGAGGACCTTTATAACTTTTGCCCCATTAGGCCAGGCAATGCAAGAGATGTTGACAAATTAGCAGGCTTGCTTCATGTACTTGTGATCAATGTAAAAGAAGCTTTAAGAGGCAAGGAACTTGGAAATGGATCTTTATACATAAAGGTGCAAAAGAAGCTAACAGACATCATGCTTGCTAATTACAACCATTGGGTATTTGAGCACAGCAAGTCAGTGTGGTGACACTTTACCTCAGTGTATAATCACAGATGCAGAATTCCAAACAGTGGCAGCAGACATGCTTACAGAATTTGGATCTATACAGAAAGAATCACACTCATTCGTTGGTGAAAGCCAAGAAGAAGGCAGGAGAGGTCAAGTTGTGTGTCGATTATGCAAGACAAAGAATCACCCACTCTGGTTTTGCAATGAAGTCAAGCAAAAAAGCCCCGCAGAACACTGGCATGTGGCAAAACATCTTGCCTCATGCAATCATAGAGGTGGTGATTGTACTTACAGCAGACGTTGTGGCATCAACAGTTGCCAAGAGAGTCACAATAGGCTTCTGCACTCAGATAGCAGCAGAGGATACAAAAGAGAAGATAGAAACAACAGTGGCCCACCTAATGACCAACACCCAACATTGTCTGGCACGGAGGGGAGCAGAAAACAACCACAGAGCATTCACACACAACAACAATGCAAACATCAATAAAGGAAGCTCAAGTTGTAGCTTTGCACACAATTCCAGTGGTTGTAAAGAAAGGACGAAGGCAGTTGGTGATCAATGCAATGTTAGATGATTGTAGCACTAAATCATACATCAACAGTGTTGTAGCATCTCAGCTTGGCCTACAAGGAAAAGTCCGCAGTGTCAGAGTTACGGTGTTGAATGGGCAATAAAGTGCATTTCAGACACTGCCAGTGGAAGCTGAGCAGTTTGGATTGGAGGACAGATGTTGAAATGTCAGCCTTTACTACAAGACGAGTAACAGGAGATCTTCATCCTATCAACTGGAGGGCAGAGTCAAGAAGATGGAGGCATTTAAGAGGTATAACTTTTCCTAATCATGGTCCACATCCAATTATTGACATGTTGATAGGGATAGACTATGCAGAATTACATTATTCATTATTCAACTGTACTGCATAACTTATATACAAAAGAACTGCAGAGACATGGCAGCAGATTCCCCAAGACCTGCCATGCAAATGCAATGTGCAGACACAATATTCTCTGATTTTTCAGCAATGATCCATGGAGTGAGCAACCTAGTCATCATCATATCTTATCGCGCCAATGGGTTATCCAAATTTGGGCTGTCTCGTTGCACTCTTGAAGATCTTGATCAGTGCAGTGGGGACCCTGTGGGCATTCTGAGAGAAGGTGGTTGACTGTTCGGTTGGGGTGGCCACATGTGCATTCGCTAGAAGGTGCGAGTTTCCACTTGTGCAAGGTACTGGCCGTCCTTCCTACTTTGGCTCTTGCTCTGTTGAGAGACACCCAGTCTTTTCTTTGAGGATCTGTCCCAGTTGGTACTTCTTCACTTGGCGGCTGGTAAATCAAAATGCCGATAAAGTAGCGTGCAGACTTTCCACAGTCCTGAAGCTTTTCCTGGATTTACGTCTGCTCTGGAGGGTATATGTGGTCTGGTCAAACATAGGGTGTCGTTTGTCGTTCTCCTGCGAGTGCTTATGCGTCCTTGCCTGTATCTCCCTCCGGGCATGAGGTGGGGCGATCCCGGCTGTTCTATATAGGAGTAGTAGTGGTGTAGGTCTCAGCTGTCCAGTTACTATTCGGCACGCATTGTGTACTTTAGGGTCAATCTTTTTTGCATGGCATGACATAGCCCATACAGGTGAGGCATATTCGGCTGTTGAGTAGCTGAGAGCCAGAGCTGTCGTCCACAATGTGTTAGGATCTGCTCCCCAGGTGGAGTTCGCCAGCTTTCCAAGGATGTTATTTCTAGCAGCAACGTTTGCCTTCACATTTTGTGCGTGCATTGCAAACGACAGGCTTCGGTCAAGGGTCACTCCCAGGTATTTTGGGAGATGGTCATTTTCGAGGACTTGGCCATTCCAGGTGATATTGAGTTGTTTGTCCACGGTGTGGTTGTTCAGATGAAAGGCGCACACCTGTGTTCTCCCCGGGTTGGCATTCAGACCATTGTTAGCGTAATAGTTAGTTAGGCCTTCAAGTGTCTCTTTCAGTCTCATTGTGATAGTAGTGAACGGTGTTGACTGCCTTGCAAGACAGAGGTCACCTGCATAGATGAATCGGCGTATGTGGTCAAATTCCGGTTGGTCATTAGTGTATATAGTAACAAGAGTAGGGGTGAGCACCGACCCTTGTGGTAGGCCATTCTTCTGGTTCCACCATCTGCTCTTTCGTCTGTCCAGTTCAACAACGAATCTTCTATTTTCAAGCAGGGACTGTATGATAGGGACAATGTTTTTATTCCTTATCATTTGTGCCACTTTTTGGAGTAGAGTTTTGTGATTCGTGGTATCATAAGCTGCCGTTAGGTCAACATAGACAGTTCCTGTAATCTGGTTTCATTCGTACCTGTTGTCTATATATTGAGTACGGTTCATAAGCTGGCCACATGTTGAACGTCTTGGCCGGAATCCAGCCTGGTCTGGAGTGAGTTGTTCTTCCGCTATGGGTGCAATGCGGGCCATGATCATACATTCATACAGCTTGTATAAGATGCAAAGCAGTGAGATGGGCCAGTAGCTTTTACGTTTTGCTGGGTCTTTGCCGGGTTTTAGCAGCGCCACAACTCTAGCTTTCCTCCATCCTTTTTGTATTTTGTTTGTATTGGCACACTTGTTGAAAAGATTTAGGATCCAAGACATGCTTGTCGGTCCAAAGTGTTGGATCATCTCTGTTGTAATCCCGTCAAGGCCACATGCCTTTCCGGTTTTCATAAAGGTGAGAGCAGTTCTCAGTTCTGAGAGTGTGAATTCTTCCAACTGGTCATCCCATTCAGCAATGCCTTGGTCCATTTTGGTACTCAGTCGTTTTTGGTGTCCCTTTTCTTTGTTGGGTGGTTTTCCATTCTGTAGTAAGTGGTTTGCCACTTGGTTTGGGGTGACTGCAGCTACTCTGGCCTGAGTGCATTTTTCAGAGTTTAGCTTCTTTATGATTTTCCACGCCTTTTTACTGTTATGAGTCAAATCAGTGGAGGTAATCAATTCTTTCCATCGCTCTGATCTTTCATTTGCTAGCAGTAAGATGAGATCTTCTAGTTGAACGGTTTTGTCACTGAATGGGTCTTTGTTGTATGTGTCAATGTACATCTCATACATCTTTTTGCTCTCGTCACTTAGGCATGGAATGTATGATTTTCTGCAACCTATTGGAATGTTTTTCTTTGCTACTTCCCATACTAGCTTCTGGAGGGCCTCATAATTCTTTGGGTCTGCTTTAATGGATGCGATCTTATTATCTAGGTCTTTGGTGACGTTTTCCCACTTGGCCTTTCTGAAGTCGAAACGGGGAATTTGATTGGATTCCATGGCTTTTACTGCTGGTTTGGTACTCAGAGTGACAGGTCTGTGTTGAGATTTTGGGATCGGATCCTCTACGGCCCTTTCAAAGCTGCTGAAGTATCGAGATGAAATGAATGCTAAATCAGGATTGTAGCCTTTTTCCAGCGTGCACTCCTGAATTTGGGTTTGTCTTTCAGGCTATGGAGGATAGTATTATCATTGAAGGCTGCCCAGTTTTCCACAATGTCCCCATTGCTGTCATTTTGGTCATATCCCCATAAAGTGCTGTGGCTGTTAAAGTCGCCGATAGTGATCATGGGTCTGCTCTCAGGGTTTACAATTTGAGGCCAGGCAAATGGTTTTGTGGGAGTCTTGTAAACTGACGTGATGGTCATCTGTGATGTTTCAACTCTTAGTATCTCCATCTCCTCAAAAGACAAGTCCAGAGGTGCTGTGATGATAGATTTGTCTCGGGCGTATATGGCACTTCCATGCTTTGGGTGTTCATGGTGAACAATCAGGTGCATGCCTCTTATCTTTGGGGGCATCGTGTCCTTGTGAGTCTCTTGGAGACATAGGATGTCAACTTGTAGGTTCGAGAGGATGTTGCACTTGGTGCGTGTAATTCCTTCAGCATTGAAAGATGTGATTTTAAAGGTCTCCATGTTTGGGCAGAGGGGCTATCCTTTTACCACCCAGGTTTGGGGGTGTTGCGTGTGGTATAGCAATCAGTCGAAATAAGGGACAGCACGTGAAGCCTTGCTACTTGCTCCCAGGAACCTAGTAAAATAGAACTATGCTCCAGAAATGAACTATGCTCCATAAATAGAGTAAAGTCTATTTTGGTTATGGTAACAGATAAAAATTAGAACATACCCAGTAGCATTGGTCTCAAGGATGGTGGATAGGAGTAGTGCTACCAAAACATATTATTTCATATTGTAAATCAAGTAGAGGCCCCGGAGAAGTTGGGTTATATTTACCCAGCACATTAAATTCGTATCTATTAATACAACCAATCCACTAACCCTTCCAGTGATTATGACATTATCCATGTTCAGTGTCGTATACAGCAACATCTCTAACCCATCCACAAACGGAGTGGTTATAGGATTCCAAACCCCTATACTTTTTACTTCCTCTATGGTCAAATGGCTTGGAGCAAACAACAAGTTGTTAACAATATTAGGATGACAAATCCATGGAAACAGTTCAAAGTCTGATGATAGCTCATCTGTCTTTAGAATGAAGGAGTCAATGTCACCTATTGATTTTATTTTTTCTAAATACAGTTTTTTAGATTCAGTCTCCAAGCTGTGATAAAAAGTACATCTGAATACCCATAATGCCATCCTACAATTCGCAGCTGTCCTTCAAGATGGCCACCATGCAAAGTTATGCAATAATAATGACATCAGCGAAAACACCATATATCATATGACTTGTCCTTGCTTGTTTTATCATATTGCGTTTTCTGCCTTTGTTGAGCACATTCTATATTGTGATGTGTCAGCTGACGTGTTTCTAGAAATCAACCTGCAATATCTCCTCTGTAGTCAATAATGGTACTATATGTCCCTTGTCCCATGAAATGAAAAATGTTGATAGGAACTCTAGGATCTCTCCCATACATGAGATAGAATGGCGTTTCATTGGTGCTAGATTGTACAGCTGTCCAGTAGTCCAGTAAGTGAATAAAGCATATGGAATAAACAAGTCCCAGTCTTTCTGATGTCAAGGCACATACATAGAAATAATAGTGGCGAGGATATGACTAAAATGTTCAACAAGTCCATCACATTCAGGATTGTACCTTGTTGTATTTACTTATACCTTGTTTTCATGCATCCATTATACCAAATGTGACAAAGATATTGCTGCTGCACATGGTGGGCCTAAGGCCTTCTTTCAGCATGCCAAGTGATCAGCACTTCATTCACTGTTTGTAGGTGTACAGGAAGACATAAAATCTATGACCAAAGACATCTCAGACTTGAAATTTAGTCTCTACATCATGCAAAGTGAATTTGACGACATCCAGAAGAAGGTGAACGAGATCAAGGTAAAAGCATACAGACAACAAGAAAACCGTTGTGCTATGACTGGACATGCAGATGGAGCAGAGGGCCAGTTAGAGTATCTTGAAAATCAAAGGCAGCATTCAAATATCAGAATGGGTGGATTACAAGATAAGAAGTATGAGAAGTTGTGGGATGATCTGAGCAGAAATTTAAGCAACTTATCAATGATAAACTGGGCCTAACAGAAGAGTTTGTGATCGCTGCCACAGAATTGGTCGAAATGGATACTGACAACTGAGAAGTGGCAGTCAAGAAGATGGTCCTCTCCCAATAGTGGCCAAACTCGTGAAATGGAAAGATAGAGTGTACATTTGAAAAAGCTAGAGACTTTAAACCAGATGGAGTAAAGCTTCTGGCTGACCTGTCAAAGCGAAAATTTGGACATAAGACAAGAGCAGGTTCCTGACCTGATTGCTGCAAGAAGTGGAAAAATTGCTTATTTGGTTTTGGATAAAGTGATTATAAACAATAAGCCTCTTGATTCAGTTAAGAAAAGAAATAACAATATAAGTGATGGCAGTGATCATGAGGTATCTTTTACTGCACAATGATAGACCTATCCAGGGACATTTCGTGTTCTTATGTGGCTGAAGGTATCCTTGTTTCTCAGTTTTAGGCCATAGGCATTTTACCTCTGTTACCCCTTATGGCATTTCCCACAAACATATGTTCATTGTACAGCAGTATTCTGTAATCACGGCAATTTTTGGATACATATCAAATGTAATAATATAGTCTGAGTATAATAATCAAAAGTCTGAGTATAAAGAACTGGAAAAAGAACCTAAGGATGTCCCCTAGTTCTGTTTACAATTTACAGAAATCACATTTCTTTTTGGTTCAGTGGATAATGATTTAACCTGAAAACTCTTACTTTTTCATCTTTTGTTCATTCAGCACCATCCGTTGAAATAGTGTCTGGTCTTATAAAGTTGCCAAACTTAGGAGAGTACGATATTGATGAAAAATTACCCTCTATGTCAACTGAAGTTAGCATACTCTTCAGGACTTATCTACACTCGATATTTTAGAACATGATCTTTCCTTGTTTCATTTGACTATTAGAAGTCTTTCTCTTCCTCTTGATGAACTGTGTTTAACTCTTGCAACTTTAAAAATTAACCTTGATGTTACTGGAGTGTCTGAAACTTGGAATTCTTATGAAAATGCTATACTTTCAAAATATTTAAATTCCTGATTATAGCTATTTTTCATGTCAATCTTATACACAACATGGTGATGTTGCTCATTCTGTAAAAGTAGGACTTGCCCCAAGTCATAGACCAGATGTTAGCAAAACACTGCTGATTTTCAATCAGTTTGGATTGAGGTGGAAAATAAGGAATTATGGTGAGGAACTAAATTCGTTATAAGTATTAGGATATCAAGTAATGTAAAGCGTTAAAGCTCAAATGGTACTATTACTTCTGATCCAACAGTTATTGCAAACAGTTTTAATAAATTTGTTGTTACTGTTGCTCATGACATTACTAAAAAGTACCAAGATTAACAAGTCTTCAGCAACTTTCATGAATAATAGAGTCGGACATTCTTTTCTCATTGCACCTTCAGTTCCTTCTGATATAGTTTCTCTCTTTACATCTGGAAAGTCTCTTGGACCTAACAGCATACATATGAGAATTTTGAAATCTCTTTCTCTGCTGATATCTTCTCCACTTTCCCAAATCATAAATAAATCAGTTCAATGTGGGACATTCCCTGACTGACAAAATGAAACAGTCAAAAGTAATTCCTCACGTCAAGAAAGGCTGCCCATCAATGGCATCATATTATAGGCCTATTTATCTTCGTTTTATTTTTAGCAAAATCACTGAAAAGGTCATTTATACATGCATGTATACAGTCATGGAAATGCATGAAACCTTATATTCCCTACAATTCGGTTTTTGTGGCACCTATTCCATTAACCATGCCCTTGTTAGTCTAACAGAAGCAACAAACTTGCGAAATAATAGAAAATATAGTTGTGGCATTTTTATTGACTTGCAAAAGGCATTTGTGAATCATACTGTTCCTGTGTTGAAGGTGTAACATTACAGACTTAGGGGAAATCTTTAGATTGGTGTAACTCCTATCTTACAGAAAGGAAACAATATGTCTCAGTAAATGAATCTAACTCTAATTATCTTACTGCTACCTATGGGGGTCCACAGGGATCTGTCATTGGTCCCCTCCTTTTCTTAGTCTAAATCAACAAGTCACCTTTCTCATCCTCAAAATTAGCTCTCTACATAGTTACACATGACACTACTATCTATTAGGAAGCCGAGAGTTTTGCTTTGCTTCAAACTGTAGAAAACAAGGAAGTATAAAAATTAAAAAGTATGGCTTGACGTCAGAAACTTGTCCCTTAGCAGTGACAAAACCTACATCATACTTTTCAAGTAGATCAAGTGTTCGTCAAAGTATGATATTTCCTGACGATAGATATTTTGGTCTGTCATTATACCTCCGTATGTTCACCTTCCCTGCAATATGGTGGCTTGGTTTGGGGTCTCAATTATGAGACTAATATCAGTCCATTGCTTTTGTTACAAAAACAAGTTGTAAGAGTTATCTCATTTGACCATTTTCTTGCACCTTCTACCCCTACTCTGATTTAAAAATGTTAAAACTCCATGTTCTTTTTCGGTTGACGCTGCATAGTTTTGTTTATGATACTATTACACAGATCTCTCCTTCTTATTTTCATTCTTTCTTTGAAGTAGTGGAGTCTGTTCATTAATGTAGCACATGGCAAGCCAATATCAATGATATTGTCCTAACAAAGAGAGATACCCTGCAATATGGTATTAGGTCAGCATGCTACCATGGAACTAAGTGCTGGAATGACATTCCTGTGGAGATAAAAAATAAATTATCTGCAAACGCTTTTAGAAGGAAGTGCTAATTTCGACTGCAGAAAGATAGATTTAAGGTCACCATCTGCCCGTAGAATAATTTTAATTCAAGGACTCAGACTAGAAGACTAAGACACTTGTACAACAGGGGGTGTTCTCCCCTCGATTAGTCTAACTACTAAGAGGACTCCTCTTGTTAAATATTTCACTACATACAATTTTCTTTGTCTACATATGTTAGGTTTTTATATTGTAGTAACTTATCTGCAATATAGATATTGTAGCATTTACTTGCTTGTATTAGTTTCTAAATGATGACTTGTAGGTAGAACATGTAAAATATGAATATGAATCACATCATCTTTTGGAATGTGTAACTAGCTTTACTTAAGCTGATAGGCATAACTCAAACATTTGAAGTTACCTTTCCTTGCACACACAGCTGCGTTTTTTCCATATTTTGGGGCCTCATTTTGATTTGCCAGTAGCCCAAAGCTACATTTCTTGGGAATCTCAGCTGAATTATAAATTTCAAGAAAAGGGCTACAACGAAAAACATCTTTTCCTCATTATTTACTTTGACATTCCCTTACTTTGACATACCAAAACTTAGGACTTAGCCAATAGGCATAACTGGGTTAATGCATACTTAGCAATGTAAACAATATCGAGACATCATGTCTCATCCTCAGTTAAAGTAAGAGTGCCATTGGGAGGTTTTATAAATAAAATTTGGATTAAAAACAAGTGGGAAATCAAGAAAAGTAAACTCACTGGGAGACCATAAATGGAAATAAACCTACTTGGGGAATACAACCAACCAGCAAAAACACTATTATTGCCTAAAGAAGGAAAAATGAACTATCAAACAAGGGAGCTATGGTAAAGAGAGGCTATTATATAAGTAAAAATACGTGACTAAGAGCCTTAGGGGACTAAAATAAAGAAAGGGGACTTGAGGAGCTCTGAAATGCAAGAGTGGGGCAATCTCTAAGAATAAGAAGACTGTCATGTATTAGTAAATGAAGGATGGGTCTGGTTCTATCTTAATAATACAAAAATTTTATAAGGAGGCACTGTGACTGGTATCTTTTATATGGCTGATGAGATGTCTTTAACACTGATACCTTTTTCATTAATCCCTAGATGCTCTCAACAGCAAACAATGAAATGGAATGATGTTTTGCCATAGTAAGTAGTCTGGCAGCTACTACACATAAACATGTAAACAACAGGGGAGCAAATGTGACTAGGGACACGATCTTTAAAGGAGAAAAGGTTACCAATAGCTTTATTAGCCTGAAATAGAGTCTTACGGTCAACATGGGGGTAACATGTACCAAGAAAGTTAGTTAGTCGTTTCTTGAGGTGTATACTATAGACACCTAGATAGGGAAGAAAAAGAAGTATAGGAAGTTTATGGACATTACCGGGCTTTATATCAACTACATATTGTTTCTTACGAAACCTTTTAACAATCCGATCACTAAGAAGTGATGGAAAACGATTTTGTTGCACAAACCATTTGATGTTACATTTTTGACTGTGAAAGGCCAGATATGATGAAAAAATTTGGAAAGCACAATAGATAAGAACAGAAATGAGGTTAATTTTATACTGAACCAGTGAAAGACTATCAAATTGAGTGTATAAATCAGGAAAGATTGTCTTCCGATATAAGTTAGTAGTGAAACTTTATGTATTCTCTACATGTGTAACTACGATATCAAGAAATGGTAAGTAGTTGTCTTCCTCGGGCTCATGTGTATGTTTACTATTAGGATGTTGGCGATACAAATAAGTAAGTAAACATTTAACTTGAGTACAAATTTCAAAAATAGAGAAAGTATCACCCACAAATCTTCAATAAAATATAGGCTTATAAGTGGATGAACAGTTAGAAAGAAAATGTTGCTCAAGAGCACACATAAATACAAGTGGTGTTCAAAAAGTTTCTGGATATGAAACTACTTCAATCCTCTCATGTAAGTTTCAACTTTGAAACTGATTATATACCCAAACTACAAAGTTTTGGAGAGTTTTGTTTCAATAACTTTAAAAACGAAAATACAATATAGTGCTAGAAGTAGGCAGGTGGGATTTTCAACTGCTCACAATGGAAATTCAATGTACTCATTTTCCCGCAATGATTTTCTATGATGTCAAAACTGGTGTAAATCAGCAGCAAAGTCATAGCCGACTTCAAGCTGCTTTTGGTAATGAAGCACCTTCACGGACAACAGGTTATGACAGGTTTGCCGACTGTCGAAAGGGGCAGCACTCGTTAGAAGATGACCCCCGCTCAGGACACCCAGCTGAAGCAACAACAGGTATCCAAGTAGCTGCAGTTCAGAGACTTGTCGAGGAAGATGGAAGAGTGACAGTGTTACAGATTGCGGAGGAAGTAGGCATTTCAATCGGGAAGTGTGAGCAGCATACTGCATAAGTCCCTTGGGTTAAGGAACATTTCAGCTAGATGCCCCCCCCCCCATATGCTGACGGTGGAGCAAAAGCAGAAGAGGGTGCATTGGTGTCACTTCATGCTCGACAACTGTGACGGAGGGAGGTCAAATGCTGTTTGGGACATCATAAGTGGTGATGAAACATGGGTATACTGTTTTGACCCTGAACAAAGCAGCAGTCTCAGCACTGGCTTCCTATCAGAGAGAGGCCCCCTCAGAACTTCCTTTGCAGTCGTGCCATTGTCAAGCAAAGAAGTGCTGTGTTTGTCTGTCTTGCAGGTCATGTAGCAACAATACCGCTTGTTACCCAGAGCACAGTGACTAGTGCTTGGTATATCACTGAGTGTTTACCTTGTGTTCTTGCTGCAGTTGCTGAAAAACGCCCACAAACAACACATCGTGGACTGCTGCTGCATCATGACAATGCTGCTGCGCAAAGGGCAGCTGCCACCCAAGACTTTTTGAATGCGGAAAGAATTCAACAGCTGGACCATCCTCCCTACAGTCCAGATTTAGCTCTGTGCGACTTTTTCGTTTTCCCTGTTGTGAAGTCAAAGCTCTGTGGGATGAGGCTCAATACCCCTGATCTGGCAATACATGCAGTTTTGGAGCACATTGAAGCAACACCACACTTGGAGTGGGCAAGCATGTTCCAGAAGTGGTTTCACCGCATGCAAAAGTGCATTGACACTGCTGGAGAGTACTTTGAAAAGATGTAAACAAATAACTAGCATAGCTTATCTTACTTTTATATATCTGGAAACGTTTTGAATGCCCCTCGTATGTGTGCAAAACTGGGCCTCAGCGGAGAACCCATAGCCACTCCATCAGCTTGTTCATAGAGATGATTATTAAAAATGAAATGATTATTTGTTTTACTGCAAATTCAAGCAGTCTCTTACACTGAGGTTTAGTGACGACACAGTATTCAACTCGAACCTCATCAATATTGGAAAAAAGGTTATCAAGAATGATATGAACAGTTTCATCCAAAGCTATATTAGTAAAAAGGCTAGCAACATGAAAACTGACCATGAGCAAGAGTAAGCAGGGTAATCTCATCAACAAATGAAATAGAACTGTGGATGGTATACTGATTACCAGTAAGTGCTTGTAAGATAGGAACCAAAATTTAGCAAGTGTAGAAGTAAATGTCCCAATTGCTGACATAATAGGTCTTGCTGGGCAAGTACCCTTATGAACTCTAGGGAGACCATACAGAATACCAGGTTTACTACCTTGAGGAAAAAGAGTATTATACACAGTTGATCTTCATGTTTGATACAGAGAGCCAGTACATCAGCATCAAGTAATATAAATTTCTCAGTGTCAGATAGGAATAACTCAACCTTATCAATGTAGTTAGCTGTATTAAGGATATCAAAACCATTGCCTTTATAAGGATGTACAATAACCAAGTCTTTATACTTAGACAGATTCCTTAAAGCAGACAATTCTACCCTGCTAATGTTAAGAGGAAGTAAATTATGCTAGTAGCTATAGAAAGAAGTAAGGGCGATATCCAGAAGTTTAGTAGTAACAAATTGAAATCAACTCCTCTATCAACATTAGGTTGGTTTTTCACATTCCTAATAAGTTTTTCAAATGGAGTAAGCAATTGGCAATAATCAAGTTCATCTGGGTGAATACAAAATGTAAGACCACAAGATAAGACTTTCTTCTCAACATCAGTAAGCTCATATGAGGAATAGTTAAAGATGACCTTGTCTGGATCAATTACTTCACTTAAATATTCCCTCTTCAGTTGCGCTAGTTTACGATTTTGAATAATTTCAGACCTGCAAGCAGATTTACTGTGATTGTTGCCAATGAAATTAGTTAGATGAATAAAATCTACATAGCTTACTGATGGTCTAAGAGCTTACTGACGGTCAATCTCTTTTTAGTGGTCTTCATATGTTGTCTTTTAGGTTGCAGTTCTGTCATATGGAGTTCTCTTCTACACACATCTTAGGTTGCACCTAAGATGTGCCTAAGATGCTTACTGGCGGTCTTGAACCAAAATAAATCGGGAACCACGCCATGATCTAAGCAGCTTCGAAGGAAATTCACATCAAGGAGAGATTTTCGGTGTTTCTTGTCAACTCTTTCATATGCCTGGAATGTGCATAGAGTTTGGCTGCCATATCGTTCGTCACTTATTGTTGAGATTGACACATTTCTTGGGAATTGCAGCTGAATTATAAAGTTCAAGAGAAGAGGCATGACAACAAACATCTGATCCTCTTTATTTACTTTGACAGTCCATTAATTAAACATACCTACCAAAACTTAGGACTTAGCCAATGGACATAAACGGTTTAATAGAGACTTAGCCAATACACATAAATAATGTAAAACTTTTCGAGACATCATGTAAAGACACATCTACAATGGGTGTAGAAGAAAGTAATCATCTCAATAAACAAGCTGATGGAGTGCTATGGGTTTTCGTCTGGGGCCCAGTTTTGCAAACATAGTTATGTGTGCTCTTGAACACCATTTCCTTTCTAACTGTCAATCCACTGATAAGCCTATGTTTTATTGTAGATCATACTTTTTCCATTTTGACAATTGTACTAAGTTAAATTTTTTCTTAGTTAGTGGTGGAGGTGGAGGCAGTAGTGGTGGTGGAGGCAGTGGTGGAGGCAGTAGTGATGGTGGAGGCAGTAGTGATGGTGGAGGCAGTAGTGATGGTGGAGGCAGTAGTGATGGTGGAGGCAGTGGTGGTGGTGATGGCGGAAGTGTTGGTGGCAGCAGCTGTGGTGGCAGCAGCTGTGGTGGCAGCATGAGTGGCGGAGGAGGTAGTGTGTCTTCACTGCTGTCATCTTTTATGTCACTTGCCACAATATGTGGTGTTGGTGAACTGTTAAGGTCAGTTCACATTGCACACATTAAAATGTGTCGAGGTACCATCTGCTAAACACGATTGCAATACTACCACTCAAAAAAGTTGTGCTGTTTATGAATTTTCATGCTGATGTGAAGCTCAGGAGGTAGGGTGCACTAGGCAGAGACTAGCAGACACAATAAAACAACATGTCCCCATGAGCAACAGGAAGGAAAGTAATATCGTAAGAGAACAGCCACCTCATATATGTACAAAGAAAAATTCTAACAGTAATTTTGAGTTGGCCATAGGACAACACCTCATTGCAAATCCAGAATGTGCCAATACATATACAGAAGACAATCGGCTCATTGGGAAAGCGAGATTGTCTTTTCATTTATGTGTCTGGATATATATTTCGGTTAACCTTTAGGTCATCATCCGACATTTTCATACTCTAATGAGTGTCAGACGACAAAAGCTTTTATGCCTGTTTCCGCTTTGTCATGCTGTGGTAAAGAATGCCTTTGGTATACTTTCAGCTCAATGGCAGTTTTTAAGGTCTCCTATACAAACACAGCCATAAAAGGCTGCTAATAGTATATTGGCTTCTGTTGCTTGCCATAACTGGCTGAAGAAGCACGAAGACTCACTGAGGGTATATGGACAGTTGTACTGGCCTTCTGGCTATGTTGATTACGAGGATGCCTATGGATTCATTCACAAAAAGGGCTTGGTATAGACTTTCCCATCATTTTATGTTAAAAAATGCCGAGATACAAGTTATAGTTTTCCTGCTACTACCTTGGTATCTTCAGATACAGCATGATGGAGCATATATTAATTATAGTGTATAATTGGGCATATAGTTTTGTAGGAGAGTAATAAGAATAATGTCATTGAATGAGATGCCAAGTCAGTAATATTATGTGTGCTGTATGGAAGAGTGGAAGACATATCCTTGGGGTATCTGGTAGCTTTTAAAAAAGCTGTTTTTATCAAAGGCAATCTGTAAGGAGTCTAGTCAAAGTACCGTTCTAGAGTTGGAGGTTTTATGCCAAGAAAAGGTAGATGTATTGTTACCATACAAGCATGTAAGTGCATTGTGAAGCAAAGCACAAACTATGTATGTCTTGCCAACAGCACTCAATCCAATCTTCAACCTTTTTCTGAAATCACTGAATTTAAAGTAATTCACAATATCTCCAAATACCCATTCTACAGACACCCTAACTTGGCTCATTGATTGATTGAATGCTTCCTGTGCGGGAGTTAGTTCCTGTCTGCATGCAAATGGGCATTGAAGATGTATCCTGTGCAGATATGCTGGGTCTCCATAGATACACATTGCCTGATCTGCTGGTGAAAATGACATGTTTTGATGTTGAGGCAGAAGGCCTGACATTGCCAGCATGCCACTGTCATGTCTTCTTCCCTCAACTGGACCAAAGAGGTTTGCAATGATACCATTTGGAGCAAAAATTGATTGCAGCCTCAAAGCATGTACTCTTTTATGGCCATTGTACACCATTCTTTGGTTTTCCTTGGGTTGGTATATTGGTCTTACAGTGCCATGTATGAATCCCCAGCAGTTGTCCAATGCAGCACCTTTGTTGTGTATGGCATCTGCATACAGTTGACGGCTTTGTGAAGCCCTGATTGAGGTTGTGTAGCAAATCGTCATAACTAGTAAGGTAGTCCAGCTCCATTGGCGCATAATAGACCTGTACCTTAATTACGTCACGCGCGCAATGCATTTCGGTAGTTGTGGTCACGCATTTGCGTTGTTGTTGCTTCCTAACCTTAAATTGCCGCGAATTTGCTACACGATGTCTGAAAAAGGCTCTTATTCTGGTGAATCAAACAGCAATCAACTCCCTAGTTTTTTTAAAAACTCTTGCACGGGTGCTGATTCTATTCATGAGGATACTGGTCAAAGCATTATTTCTGTGGTTGAAGATGAGGGACAAATTTCACATAGCAACTGGACTAAGTCACTTCAGCACTTTCCAGGATTTTCTGAAAATAAAATCGAAGAAGCACTTATTGAGCAGTCAGGCAGCTTTTCGAAACGTTACAATGCTCCTAAAACATGCAAGAGCAAAAAATTAGGATACAGGCTTTGGAAGGAGGGATTTGTTCGAAGTATTTTTGTAGCCCAATGTCCAGGGATCAATGCATATGTTCTTGGTCAAATGCAGAGTACACGCCTCGATGAAAAATGTTTCATATAATGTATATGTACATCTCGATCAAAGAAGTGGTGACCTCATTTACTCTAAGTGTAGCTGCAAAGCTGGTCAAGGAGGTTGCTGCAAGCACGTGGCAGCTCTTCTGTTTTCCCTGGTCGACTATTCAAACCTGGGTTATACTGTAGTACCAGATGCATTGACTTGCACACAAGTATCTCAAAAGTGGCATGTCCCTACATCCACTAATATGACTTTATCAAAAGCTGTAAAGTGTGATGATATTGTATTTCGAAAAGATGATCCAAATAAATGTAAGAAAAGGCCATTTCTAAATGAAGTACACAGAAATTATTGTGCAGTGCCACCATTTGCTAAAAAGATGACTAGTGACACACTTGAGCAATTGACAAAGGACTTGAGTGATGCTGGTAGAGCTCTACCTTTCTGTAAGGCTGTACAGTCCAACCAGTGTCAGCCAACTCAATTTTTTTAAAACATCCTCAACAACTAGACATTATGAGGCATCACAAGGAGCTATTTCAAATGCATTTACAACAGGCTTGACATGCAGTATTTTTGACAACAGTATAAGTGAAAATGTTCCATTAGGAGGCAACATATTGCCTGAAGACCATACAGCACATGACATTCACTTTTTGGTTGGTCTATCAAAGGAACAGGCCATACAAATTTGCTTGGCAACACAGAAGCAGGGAGAAGTTATAGCTTGGTACGAAGAAAGGCAAAAAAGAATAACTGCATCACACGTTGGGAAGATAATAAATAGACGCAAAAGCATTGAGCCCAAAACTATCAAAAATCAAATATTGAAATCAAATAAAGTATTATCTGAAAATATGCCTGCACCATTAAAATGGGGGAGTGAAAATGAAGCCAATACAATTAAGAACTATATTGCAAGATATTCAGGATTGGAAAATTTGCAAGTTGAACAATGCCTGCTATTCCTTGGCTTGGCTGCAGTCCTGATGGAATTTTAGCAAAAGAAAATGTTCCAGTTGGTTGCATTGAGGTAAAGTGCCCCTATTCAAAAAGGGGAATAACAATAGAAAATGCTGTGAAAGAGAAGTCCTTCTTTTTGCAACCCTTTGGTAAGGGACTTCAGCTAAAAAGAAGGCATGCATACTATTTTCAATGTCAAGGGTTGGTAAACATACTGAACCTTCCTTGGATTGACTTCATAGTATATACTGAAGAAGATCTACATGGTGAAAGAATACACAGAGATGTAGACCTTTGGAAAACAGTTATGCTACCAGAGTTAACATCATTCTATTGTAACTATATTTTTCGAGAGATTTGGGAAAAACAAATCAATGGTTCATAAGCAGTTACAATTGGGTGTCTAATAGAAGGGGGTTGGACTAAATGGGAGGAGGTTGGAAAAACCCCAAAATCCTAATAAACAGTGGGCAGTGGAATAAAAAGGGGGTTGGTAAATGACTAAAAATTTTATAGAAGGGGGTATAGACAAACATTTGAAAACATGATAATAATACCAAAGAATATCTGTGAACAGCATGATTTTCTAGATAATAGATTTCATTTGCATGATAAAAGCCGTTCTCTAAAAATTGCTTTAGGTGAGAGCTTGCCTAAAAACTAATAGGTGGAGGGCTAGAATAAGGATGTCCTGGGTAGAAACTGTTTGAAAAAGTAAGTAGAAGAAGCAACATCCATTAGGCACCTAAGAGTAATGCAAGGTTACTTGTCTATTATTAATGGAGGCAAAAAATTTGTAAGATAGCAACAAATTACCCAGATTTTATTCAAGTCAGTAGCCATTGTTATTGGGAACATGGAATTTAAAATTCTAAAAGTCTTTATTCTGGCTTTGGCACATTCTACATGTATGCGGGCAGATGCTATACGCAACCAAAGAGGAAACGGCCTATGATTGGCCAGCAGGATTCTCCTTAGCGACGCGGTAGCAACCATCTGCTTATATCCAAGTACAGTACGCAGAATGACTTCCGAACTTGTACTGCATCAATTATTGTCACTTTTCAAGTTATAATCTATTGGCTTTCGTTATTACAGTTATCGTTTCATTGTTTGTGGACTTCTTTGAAGCATTCTTGTCGAACAATTATTGTTATTGCTCGATTTCTTCGAACTTCAAAATTGAGTATAGATAGGCCACCTTGACTGATTCGTACTGTTGTTTGTGTATATATTTATTTCGTTTTGATATTTTTCGCGTTGTGTCAAACTGTATTACTGAATTAAGATATACTTTCTCGGATTAATTGTTATAAACATGCCGAATTACTGTTCTGCCTATGGTTGCTATTCATCTTCTTCAAAGAACCCAGATTTATCTTTTTTTCGATACCCAAAAGATGCCAAGTTGCTTAAAGCATGGGTATGCTGCATAAGGCATGAGAATTTTACACCAACTAGCTCCTCATATGTGTGCTCAAGGCATTTTACTGAAGCTGAAATGTATGTACCAATAACGGATACGCCAGCTTTAGTCAAAAAACGTCGTTTACGTCAAGGAGCAATTCCAAGCGTCAATCTTTGAGGGGCCCCAAATGAGCAGGTGGTGAAAAGATCAGTACGTTTATCTAGTACTCTGAATTCGGAAGCTGCAGCAGCAGTAGAAGAATGTATGCTGCAGAACAATTCAGTGAAACTAGCTTTTTACCAAAAGGCAATGTATCTGAAAGCACTGGAGATGAAGCCGTCAATGTAAAGGACTTATTGGAGAAAATTAAAAGACTGGATAAGATGCGTTTTTGCTTTAAAAATCTGAGTGATTCTGATGTAAAGAATTATACAGGCATTGATGGGTCTGTCTTCCAAGTTATTGTTACCACCATTGAGAAGTTTTCACCCCTTACCTTGTGGTCTGGGTTCCCAGTCAAGTCAATTTGTCTTGAAGATCAGCCTCTGATGCTTCTATTGAGGCTTTGCTTGGATCTCCCATATTTTGACCTGGTATCTAGATACTCAGTAAGTAAAACAACAATAAAGAATATTGTCATGACTTATTTATATGCAATGCATGAGATATTTTTTGTTGGGATGATGGGAGAACTTCCTTCCCAAGAGAAGAACAAATGCTGTTTACCTGGGTCATTTGGTGATATAACCAATTGCAGGATTATAGTAGACTGCACAGAGTTTCGGATTGCATCACCACGGAAAGACCTAGCTGCCGCATCTGCATCATACAGCAACTATAAACATTACCTGACAGCAAAGTATTTGATTGGTGTTGCACCTAATGGTGCCATAACATTTTTCAATAATGGTTTTCCTGGTGGAGTGAGTGACAAAGTTATCACTAGTGAATCTGGAGTTATCTCTCACTTAAAGGTAATTCAAATGATCAATGCAAAAAATCAACTTATATCTCCTCTAACAATAATGGTATACAAAAAAATCACTCTTATGTCAGACTTCAAAAAATCATATTGATCTACTTCACATCTGTGCTTTCTATCCTTGGAACTTTTGTATCATATCTATTCATTCAGTGATTCTAATGAGAAAGCTTGTTGACTGTACTAGATACTGTTTACACCATTTAATGCATTACTAAAAGCTTTAACTTACTATATTACTAAAGTCAGTGTGAGTAGAATGGTTGCTTGATCAGGGTGCTAGAAATGAAGCAAACAATAAAATAGCAAATTCAACCTTAATTTTTGTGGAGCTATGTTTTGATAAAATTCAAGAGGAGATCACTTTGTCCCTTTGTACAGGCTGGAGATCTGATACTGGCAGATAAAGGATTTGTAATACATGATTTGTTGCCAAAGAACATATATCGTAACATGCCAGCTTTTCTTAGTGGCAAGAAAAAGTCTCAAAAGAAGAGGCAGTGTATTCTAGAAAAGTTGCAGGCTGCAGAATACACGTGGAGAGGGCCATAGAAAGGTTAAGGAACTATAAAATTGTGGGCTATATAAATTCCCATCTAAGACCTTTTGCTGACAAAATTGTCCAAGTATGTGCTGTGCTTGTGAATTTGCAAACACCCATTATTGCAGACATTTTTCAGGGCTACAAGGACTCATTGGAAACAAGAGACTAGGTGGCTGGAGAGGCATGTACTCCCCATACTCCCATACTCTTGCTCAGTTGAAACATTTTTTCAAATTAGAACTTGCTGATGATCTCATGTATTTTTTCTGTTGTTGTATCCTATATATTCTGGTGAGTATCACACAAACAAAGTGGTTAATTATGAAAAAATATGTTACTGCTGCTTTGGGGTTGGTCTAACTTATTATTGGTTATTGACTCATAATATTCAGTTACATTGCACTGATTTTCAAAAAATAAAGGAATAAATTTCACTATTTTGTACAATCTCAAACATCCTGCGTATAACAGGAGGGTAGCAAATAATTCAGATAGAAATCTGATAAAATGGGGGAAAACGTGTTCTCCCATAAAGCTTATTTTTCTACCCTAAAAATTTTGAAATCAACAATTGTCCACACAACAAAATGTGCCCATGACATACAAGCAGCTGCCATTTCCCCTTGCACTTGATGCCAATATTCATGATGTCTGTTGAGCTCTTTTCCAGCAGGTAAATAAAAGCTGTTCCGTTCACTTTTACCTTTCAGCTCAGCAGTAATCATCTCCTCACTGCTGGAATTTCTATGCCCCCATGGACATTTGATTTCCAAAATTCCTTTGGTCTTTGAAGCGTCCTCATAAATGATCCCATCAGGGCTACACCCTAAATATGCACAAGGAAACAGAAGTAGGCCAGCTGGCTCAACTTTGTTTCCTGTTACCTCTATATACTTTTCAATTGCTACTTCCTCGTGCACTTGCCCCCACATTATTGAGTCTTTAGTGCCCAATTGATATTCTCCCCTCAATTTCTTTAAAAGAGAAGGGGGGATGGGATTGCCTTTCTGCAACTTCCTCTGGCATGCCTGAATAACATTATTAAAATTGCTGCCAGTTAATCTCAGTTTATGATATTGGCCCCACAAAACAGTGCTTCTCTGACCAACTGTTGCTTTTGCAAGCCACTGACTGTGGTCATTGGAAACTTTCACCTTGTTAACAAAAATGTCTCTATTCTGAATGAAATCCTCAATAAGGTCTTCTATCAAGCAAGGTGCCAAAGGATTCACTACATTTTCAGGTGGTTCTGGACCAACAATCCAATGCATAGGACATTGGATCCCCCTCAGTGACAAAGCAGATAGCTCACCATGCAAAACATCTCGGCCAGTGGCTCTCACTGATCTTCCTGTTGCCTTGTATACTGGCCTTGGACTAGGGAACAGATCACCAAAAGTTCTGCTCTCACATTTTGCTGCTTTCTTTGGCTTTGAAATCCATGCGTTGGGCAAGTCAGTTTTTGACATCCCTCTTTTATTTATAAAAATTGCTGTAGCTGCCATATGGCTACATATCCAGTTTCCCCTTGGGCACTCACACTCCCCTTCAACAATTCCCCCATTTCCATCTAACGTCAGCTTCACGCTGTAGCTCTCATCCTTCATTGAAGCTCTGATTTTAGCCATAATGGAAAAGTCAACAATTCTCAAATCCAATACAAAATCAGCCTTATATTTAAGTTCTCCTTTAGTAACTGTGTTGATATCGTCTGTGAAAAATTTCAACATTCCGGACAATGTGCTAATCTCATTCGCCATAACGTCCAAAGTAATAAATACTGCATGATTTTGTAAGGCAAGAATATAGCTGTTTAGATACGATATCAAAATTGAGGATATATACAAGCTTAACACAACACGAAAAATACCAAAACGAAATAAATATATACACAAACAACAGTATGAATCAGTCAAGGCGGCCTATCTATACTCGATTTTGAAGTTCGAAGAAATCGAGCAATAACACTAATTTTTCGACAAGAATGCTTCACAGAAGTCTACAAACAATGGAACGATAACTGTAATAACGTAAGCCAATAGAGTATAACTTGAACAGCGACAATAATTGATGCAGTACGAGTTCGGAAGTAATTCTGCGTACTGTACTTGGATATAAGCAGATGGTTGCTACCACGTCGCTAAGGAGAATCCTGCTGGCCAATCACAGGCCGTTTCTGCTTTGGTTGCATATTTGTCTTGTCTCTTGCTCTTCATCTATAGTCAGGTCGTCCTTGCCTCTTAGAAACGGTCGTTACTCCAGTTGGAAGAAGAGAATGGTCAATCTCAAAACCTCTGTCAGCCATTATGGAGTCTCCAGAGTCAAGCAGTGTCAAGATTCCACAATCTACTGTTGCCTGCTTATCACTTGTTCTACCAGCATATAGATCAGAAACAAAGGAAATAATTCCTGAAGGTGAAATTCCAACTACTCCTTTGGCTGTATTATACTGTTTATAATGAGAAAATGTTGCACTTTGTGATCTAACTGAACTTGCCTTTTCAATGAATAGCTCTGTACAGTCAATAATTACCCGTGTTGTAGGATAACTGTCTTTGAAACATCCTGGCATGGCTTCATTGATGCAAGCTCTTGATCCCCAAATTGGAATTGCACGGAAAAAATTATGAAGGAAATCAATCCATGTAACTAAAATCCTTGAAATATGAATGGCTGAGATGGATGCTCTGTATGCAAGATCTTCTTCCAACAGACCTAACCTTAGTCTAACCAGTACAAGAAAAAATTCTTGCTCGGGTGTAAGGCTTCTTTTAGGCCCACATTTGTTGTGCTCTGAGTTGCTTAATTTCTCTGAATTTGTACCTGAATCATAATAAACTAGCTTATTACCTGCATTTCCAAAGGACTTGAACAAAACGTTTAAGGTCAAATAGTCTGGTAAGCCAGTATAAAAGTTAACCAATTTGTCATTATCCTTTACATCTTTGAAGCAAAAACTAGGCTTCTTTTGACTATCAGACACTTTTTCTAGAAGACAAGCATTTTCTGATTTTAGTCTTTCATTCTCCTCCTTCAGCATTCTGTTTTCATTTTCTAAGAATTGAAGTCTTGTCTCCAGTTCTTCACTATTATTTACTGTATGACCATCAGTAATCTCCTCTTGTAATACATCCTCCTGTACTGGACCTGTTGTTATGGTAGGTACAGTCCTGTTCCTTGCCTTAGTAGTTTGCCTTGGAACAACAGGCTTTGCTTTGGCAGTCTTTGGTGTAATCATTGGTAGGTTATTCATGTATGTCTTCTTTCCCCCTAGGAAATGTTTTAAGCACACACGATGCCCATGTGTTGGCCTGACCTCTTTTCTACCCACCAAATGGAGCCATCTTTTTCTCAACAGTACTTTATCCTCCAACTTTCCGTCAGGAAAAGAGTAGAATGATAGGCTGGGATCCCGCTTGCTGTTGCTGAAACACTCAGGAACACAGCATGTATATCCACCAGGCCCTCCTTTCCTTTTTATCAGGTCACTAGGCCCTTCGCTCAATGCATCATCTTCGCTATGTAAATCTGCTGCGAGATGTAAGTCTGCCTTCCCATGAACAGAATCAGCACCCGTGCAAGAGTTTTTAAAAAAACTAGGGAGTTGATTGCTGTTTGATTCACCAGAATAAGAGCTGTTTTCAGACATCGTGTAGCAAGTTCACGGCAATTTACGGTTAGGAAGCAACAACATCGCTTAATGCGTGACCACAACTACCGAAATGCATTGCGCGCGTGACGTAATTAAGGTAAAGGTCTATTGACTCTGGTGAAAGTACGTGAGTGCATAGTTGACTCCGCGTAATTGACTACACGTAATTGACTCTGTGTAAGTGACTCCAAAGTGTGAAAAAAGTAATGGCGGATAAGCTGTGGTGAAGGTGAGGGCTGGCCTAAGTTGAAGGGTGTACGTTGAAGGTAAGTGGAGGGCGTAAGTGGGAAGGGGGGAAGAGGTGGGTAAGAATGGGATGAGAAGGAGGCTAGGCAAGAGGAAAGAGGCTAGGCGGGAAATTCAAAAAATATGGCTGGACATTGCGTTGTTAAGCGAGGTGAATAAACGTTGGGAAATAACATTGGCAGGCAGGCAGATAAGAAGAACAAAGAATGACAATTTCTGATGTTGTTTATATAACTTTATAGATACACTTAGGTTTCACGTAAATGTTATTATTATCATCTTTTTCTTCTTTCTTTCCTTCTCCTTCTATGTAACTGTTGTTCATGTAAATGGTGGTACAGTTATGACTGTAAAGTTGTTTCTCTTCTTTGTATCATTGTCTTTCTCTTGCAATAATTTTTTTACATCAGCATCAAGGAGAGGCAGTTTAAGCTGCATTAAGTCCAGTTTGTGGCAAATGTGCATGAAGTACTCCTGGACAGAAGATATCTAACGGGAAAGAAATTAAAATCTGTTCTTGTGGGAAATGTCTGTAGTCTGTATATTAAGTAGGTTGCACATCTAGTCATTTACTCTATGCATTTCTGCAATCATTACAGCATTCTCCCTCATAATCTGGGCGATCTCAGTAAAATATAGCATGCTGATGCCCCTCAGGTGGAATGATTCCTTGTAAATATCTCGTAGCAACATTGTGATTGTCTAGAATGAATAAAATATTTTTTAGGGCGCATGCCTGATTTATGGGGTAGCAATTTCACCCATATTTGAGACAGATGGCTAGTATATCAAGCATAAGTAGTGTGTAGGTAATGTATGTCTAATGTCAGGGTCAGAGGGGGAACCTACACTGGGTTCTTCTGGGAAACAAGAGCACCGCATGCCGTTATAGGTATGGATGTGTGACTTGGAGGAGGAAAATGCAGTGTAGATTCCCCTTCGATTCCGACTATTTTGCTTCTGTCTGCTGTATAGAAGAAGAAGTATACATATATATACAAAATATATATATATATATATATATATATATATATATATATATATATATATATATATATATATATATATATATATATATATATATATATATATATATATATATATATATATATATATATATATATATATATACACCACTAGCATTAGTATAATATTTAATATATATTATATCAGTTTTGTCTATTTAATGGTGTCCTGGATAAATCTCATTATCAAATTTACAGCAGATTGTGTGCAACTATAACACAATAATAAAAACACATATAGGAAATCATTAAATCTCATATATCTCAAAGTTATTATGAAATTCAATGTTCTCCCACCATTTGGGCTCTGAGCTGCTTATGGTAGTAGTAAATAGTGAACATGGTATACCATCATTATCTCTATATATAGTGTTATTACGAAGAAGAAGGGTATTATACAAGTTGAGGATACAGTAGCAGAAATCGTAGTGTATATTACTGCACCGTAGGGTAGATGAATAATTTGCATCTAGGCTCGTTACTAGTTCAAGGCCATCAGTGGATATATCAATAATGCTATAGTATATATTGTTGCTGCGAAAGTCATGCCATCTATCACTAAAGGCATCATCGCCATAAAAAGTTGCACAATCTACGATAACAAATACGGTTATTCTGCCATATGGGGCACCATAGAAGAAGGAGGACCACATTTTGTGCTGTATTTTCTTATGAACATAGTGTTCTATCATTCCCCATTTGTTTCTCTTTAAGAAGTCACAGCATAGTGTGTACAACTATAAACCAATAGAAAAATAATAGATGTATTATTGTATTGATGATGATGATAACTAGGATAACTATGACTCAATCTAATCTCTACTACTACAGGGAGGAAGGCGGGGACCTATGATGTTGTGTTTTATACCACAAGTGAGACGAACGGGGTGGTGGGGTACAACTAAACATGCATTTAACTGAAAATTAAGAACTAGGGGTGCTAAAGTTTTGTCCTGGAGAAGGTAGAGTTTGTTTGTCTCTAAATGTGCCAACCACACGTGGTGGGTAAGGGGATTATAAAAAGGGCATTGCCAGTTTTATGGAGACATTAGTGTAGGGCACTAGCTGTGTTAATAGTCCAGCTCTGGTACTGGAATAATATGTTTTTGTGTCTCTCTCTTGCTGCTGCAACAGTAGCATGCTGATGGGTTGATGACACCCAGTTCATAAATTGCCCAAACATCATATAATTGTCGAATTCTGCGACTTGTCTCTAATATAAGTTTAAAATTGTGTTGGTAGTGGCAATATTGCTTGGGAGGTTGGTAGTGTCTCAGTCTCTAAATAAAAAGAGAAAAATTAATAACAGAAAACTAGTATGTAGTACTAATTTAATACATTTTATGAGCAGAAGAGTCATATGTTCTCGTTTCCCTATCCATTTTTGATGTCGACAGATTTGCACTAATTGATGTGATCCGTATGGATACAGTTGTCTGCTGTGCGTCATTTGTTGGTATGCTTTTTTCCCAACTGTTCATAGCAGCATCCTTCATATTACCACTACCACCATGGGAGAATCATCGCTTGTGCGTTCCGCAATTTGTCACAACGATTTTATGTATCTTTTTGTTCTTTTTTGTTCATTGTGGTTGACTATTATATTTAAGCAGTCATCGGTAGAGCAGGGGGCATCCATAATATTTCACTACCCAACTGCTATGGTGAAATATCATAAATCAGCTTTGTTATCTTCTACCGTTTCATCATGTTCGTCGGATATTCCTCCCATTTGTGTTCTTCACTTGTTGAATCCCCACGTGCATTGCATCTTGTAGTTTGTTGGTAGCTCGGTCGCAAATATTGACATAATCGATTAGTGTGCATTCCACTCCCGGAATGAGAGAAATTGTTCCTCTTCCTCCTTCCTAACATAGAATACATGCAGTAGCAGTATCATATTGTTGTTTTGATGATATCATTGTTTTTTATGTATCTGATTTGTCATTGTAGGTATTCATTTCGTCACTGTCGTGTGTTTTAAATACTTTCATCTAAAAATATATAGGATGGATGGGTGGATAAATTTCATGGAGCACCAGCAGTACATCTTGTTCGATATAGACATTGTATTTTTTGTTGTTGCCATAGTATTAGTCATAATATTGTCCAATCACAGATGCTGTAGGTGTATTGGTAGTGTTAGTGATACTAGTGTTTGTTTATATTGTTGGTGTATCCAGGGGGGTGGCACCATGTCCAAGATGTACTTGGGGATATATTTGTTGTTTTGCTTTTTGTCGCCACCATCGGATTTTCTTTTCTTTTGCTGCTGTCTACAAAGAAAAGAGTCTGCCGTTTCAGCCGGCTCTGATCCTGGAGCAAGAATGGCATAGACTTGATTAATATGCCTAGGTGTAAATATTGTATCCCCATGTGTCTGTGCAATTTCCATCATTTTTGTTACTCTCCTACGTCGGCGCTGCTGTCTCTCTTGCTGTGGAAGTTTGGCCTCTTCATCACATGCAGTTACGATATCCATAGCTATATGGTCTGCGAAAATCATCTCAGCTTCTCCAAGTCGTTTGACTACTACATGTAGAAGGGATAGTGCAGTCTTGCATAAATGAATGATTAGGGGATTTGTGTATCATCAGCTCAAGTGTATCATCAGCTTTGTGTCTTTCTTCTCGTTCTAACATTGATTTAAGGGCATTTTGAATGATTGAAAATTTGTCATCGTATGTAATTGCTCTTTGCACGCTCTCCTCTGTTACTTCTGTGTTCTATAGTGAGAAGTAGTAATGTTTCTTACACTTTGTTCATGTGTCTCTGTGTTACAGAAGGGTATTCGGCAGAAACACCACAACACGATCTTCTTTGTTGTCTATTGCAAGAATTAGGACATCCTTTTTATAAAATGCAAGGTTGTTATAAAAATGCGTAATATTTGTCAAACTAAATGTTACCTCCCCTGTGCGTTGTGCTATTTTGATCATTTCTGTTACTTTTTCTCATCTTTTTTGCCATAATTCCTGGTTGTTCCATATGTCTTCATCAACGTTATTGCTCTTAATGCCCTCGTTTAAACAAATCATTGCTCTATGTGCTAAATATATTATGGTGGCTGCCTTGCATCTCTTAGCTGCTAACCTTAAGTTTCCTAAACCACTTTGGCATAGAAAGATAATAATTGGAATTTGAGAGTCAAGTTCGTTGTCCTCATCTGGATATATGGAACACTCCTCCTCATTCTCTAACATGGCCGTTAAAGACTGATACGGAATATATTTTTTGATTCATCATCTGTCGTAAATAACGACTTTAAGTCCATGTCATCAAACACTTTAGCAGTAGTAGCAGATTTTGGTCTCTAGTTGTTTATAAACACATGTTATGTAGACAGACATTGTAGTAATAGAGTTCTGTATTATTTCACACAAGTAGCAGCTATTCTGGCAGTGAAGTATCCCACTTCTTGCAATCTAGCTGGCAAATGCCCCTCCCCCAGTTGCAATCTATGCAAAATTAGATGACCAAAAGCAGATACAACTGTTTGAGTTGACAAAAAGCAAAAGAAAAATATCACATTTTGCCTGAACCTCAATTTTCTCAGAAGCTTCCGTCTCATCAGTGGTGTGCAGGTCAGGGGGGCAAGGGGGCACATGTCCCCCTTGAAAATTAAGTGGTAGGGCCTGAAACCGAGAAATCCATATCTTAACATACTTTTTGAGGTCTGAAGGGGTGCCAATTTGAGGTTTGAGGGGGTGCCATTTATCTGAATAGTGAAAGTGCCTTCCTAGAGAATATTCTCCCGCCATGCTAATAAAAAGTGCACTCGATATATCCTTGGCTACCTCAAGAATATATGATAAATTCGGCACCTCTGCCCCCTTTTTTTCTTGAAAACACCACCACAGTTCTACGCTACTAGAGCTAGAAGCCCATGAATACTCCTTATCTCGCCAATCTGTCTTAGGCCGAAACGGAAAAAGGTGCACTCATCAATTTCACAACCATGCTGCTCTTCCTGTTACAATAATGAAATGCAATCTTGCTCCTCGATGGCCATTTTAAGTACTGACAGTGTACCAAATGTTTTTTGCTATGGAAGGCTATATACAATGAATGTGGTAATGTGGTGTAAGGAGAAGCACTTGAACTGTCATTGTGTATCATGCATGGAATAGATTTGACCACAAGGGTATGAGGATGTGTTATGAAGTTGAGAGTTAGAGAAACATAGTACCTACTTGATCTAGGCTTTACTCAACACTAAACGAATTACATGTAAACAACGCAATTAATAACAGGTCTTTTGAAAGTCACTCGTCCATTAAACAATATGTAACAACGCAATTGATAATAGGTCTTTTGAAAGTCACTCGTCCATTAAACAATAGAGTTCAAATCGAACACAAAAAGTTTCTTACTATCACAGTCTCCCTTCCTCAAAATTCGAACGCAATGTCAGTATCAAAGTCTCAGTAGCCCAGACGATCTGGTGCCCGACGTATTCTTTCTGATCGACGCAGCTCTTGAGTTTCTGATTGATGCAATGATGGTGGCACGTCGGGCTTGATTGGTGCTAAGTCATTCGATGAATTTGCTTCTTGCGTCTCTATTTCGGTTGGACATTGTGGAATTGTATTCCCTTGTGGTGCTAGGTGCTTAAGTGATACTGTGTCTTTCCTGCCATCTTCAAATCGAATATGCGCATAACTAGGATTTGCTTCAATAAGTTCCACCTCATCTACTAACAGCTCAAACTTTGAATTCCTAACATGCCTTTGTAAAAGAACTGGTCCGGGTGTTGTGAGCCAGGTTGGCATTGACTGACCGCTAGTGGATTTACGTTGAAAAGAAAGTAACCGTTCATGAGGTGTGGCATTAGTGGCAGTGCACAGCAGGGACCGTACAGAGTGTAGAGCATCAGATATTACTTCTTGCCAATATTTTACCGGCAGTTGATGCGTCTTAAGTGCTAGATTTATAGCTTTCCATACTGTTCCATTACAACGCTCAACTTGTCCATTCCCTGCTGGATTGTAGCTTGTTGTGCGGCTGGTTGCAATTCCCTTCTGATGACGAAAGGTCTTGAGTTCCACATTCATAAATCCACTTCCATGATCAGAATGTATGTATGCAGGCATTCCAAACATAGAAAATAATGAACACAGACATTAAATAACAGTTTTGCCGCTAACGTCTGTACAAGGAAAACCGAAAGGAAATCTCGAAAATTCATCTATTACTGGTAGAATGTACTTATTCTGATTGCTACTCGGCAGAGGTCCTTTAAAATCTATATTAAGACGCTCGAAAGGCTGTGTAGCTTTGATCAAATGCTTGGGTTCAGGATGAAAGAACTTTGGCTTGCATTCAGCACACACCTTGCATGCGCGCGTCACTTCTCTGATTTCCTCCATTGTGTACGGTAGATTACGAACCTTAACAAAATGATTCATACGGGTTACACCAGGATGGCAAAGAGATGTATGTAGCTCATAAAGTGTATCAAGTGGGCTCGTACGAATGCTCATTGAAACTCTTGATAACGTATCAGCGGGAATATTTTCAGCTCCAAATCTGTATGTAATATCAAAACTGAATGTGGATAGTTCTAATCTCCATCGCAAGATCTTATCGTTTTTTATTTTCCCTTTATGTTTTGTGTCAAACATGTAAGCAACTGACTTCTGGTCCGTTATAAGCTTAAAGTGCTTCCCAGTAAGGTAGTGCTTCCAGTGCCTAACTGCCTCAATTATCGCAGCTGCTTCTTTCTCAATCGCAGGGTGTTTCAATTCAGATCCATGTAAAGTTCTCGAAAAGAAGGCCACAGGACGACTGTTCTGATTAAGTGTAGCAGCGAGTGCGAATTCCGAAGCATCGGTTTCCAACTCAAAAGGTTGAGATTCATCAATGGCACAGACGACTGAATTTTCAACGTCTTTTTTTAAATCCAGGAAGGCCTCTAAAGCTTTGTCTTCAAGTGGAAATTTTTTGTTTTGATTCAGAGGTCTTACTTTCTTCGAAAAATCTCTTATCCACTTTGAGTAATGGGAGAAGAGACCGATCACTCGTTTTTGACTCTTGATATCGCTCGGTGGTGGTAACTGTTGAAGTGGTTTTAATCATTCTGGATCTGGTTTTATTTCCCCTTCAGATACTACACAGCCTAAGATGCTGAGAATTCTTGTAGAGAAGACACACTTATCCTCGTTATACGTCAAGTTCTTTCGTTTAGCAGCAGCAAGAAAACGTTCCAAATTTCTGTCGTGATGAGCCTGATCCCTGCCGCATATAGTTATATCATCAAGATAAGCAAATGTATCATTAAGAGACTCGTTTGAAATGAAGGTATCCATTGTTCTTTGAAAAGCTGCTACTCGATTGGTAACTCCAAATAGAACTCTGCAAAACTGGTAGAGGCTCGTGTTTGCTTCAAACGCGGTATACTGTCTCTCACTCAGTTTTATTGGAACTTGATGGTACGCACTTTTTAGATCGATAGTGCTAAAGACTCTATACTGTGAGATTTTGTGTACAGTTTCGTCTATCCTTGGAAGGGGATATGCATCTAGCTGTGTAAATTTATTAATAGTCTGCAAATAATCAATGACCATCCGTTTCTTTCGCCCCTCGTTTTTAGTGACGACTACTTGAGCTCTCCATGGTGAGTCACTGGGTTCTATGATACCCTCCTCCAGCAGTCTTTTGGTCTCAGCTGCGATAAATAGTTTATCTTCTTCACTATACTTTCTTGACTTGGTAGCAATTGGCTTTACATCTGCAGTAAGATACTGAAACAAAGATGGCGGAGGTATATTCAGTGTGGTTAGATTGCACAACTTTAGTGGTGATACAGGTCCTCCATAATTTATTGTTACATTTTCATGTTGTTCCTGCCAGTCTTGGCCTAGAATTATATCTGCGCATAGATCTTGTAAAATGAAGAATTTCACATTTTCATATGTTGTGCCCTTGGGTTTGATGTCTGCTATGCAGTATCCTGGCATTTTTGCAGTTAACGATGAAGCTGCCATGGAAACTTTTTCGTTAGTCTCATTTTTCTTTACTCTAAGACTTTGTACTATACCAGGGTGAAAAAAGCAGTCACTACTTCCAAAATCTACTAAAGCCTTTATTTGTTTGTCATTGATTGTAATATCGACACACGCTTTACTAAGAGTTTTTGCAGGTATCGATTGAACTGAGGCTAATGCTGGACGATTCAAAGCAGCCGTGGCTGGCTCTCCCTGATGTTTTGATCTACAGACTCTTTTATAATGACCTTTCTTTTGGCAGTTACTACAAGTAGAATCTCGTGCGGGGCATTTTGAGCGTGGATGCATATCGTAACCACAAAAGAAGCATTTTTGACTTTGTGTGGATGCTACTGTTATATTTTCACCTTTCTGAGCATTATCTTCGCTTGGTTTTCCTACAGCAGCAGCAGTAGGCATAAAAGGTAATTTGTACAATGCTGAACTCTTCTGCGCTATATCCAGTGCCCTTGCTTGGTCAAAAGCTGCCTGAAGATCCAATGTTTTGTTTTCAAGCAAGCGCTGCCGACTATTGCTTGATATTAATCCACTTATAAATGCATCACGTATTGCTTCATCTCGATATTCAGCGGCTGTAACTTGGCGAAAGTTGCAGTCTTTGCTGAGCGTCTTTAGTGCTTGTAGATACTCATCCAAAGATTCCCCCGTTTGTTGTTTTCGAGTGGCTAACGAATGTCTAGCAAAGATTTCGTTCGGTGTTTTTACGTACAAAGTTTTTAGCGTATTAATTGCTTCTTCATACGTTTCTGCTTCTCCAATCAATTCATAAACATCTGTTGAAACATAGTTTATCAAAACTCGTAGCTTGTTTAATTCTCCTTGAGGCAAAGCTGAGAGAAAGTTCTCGAAAGTGATAAGCCAGTGCCGCCATTGCTTTGCAGACTCTGCAGAGTTTGGAGAAGCGTCAAAGCGTTCTGGCTTCAAAACTTTATCCATTCCCGTTCAAAGTTTAGTGTTGAGTAAATTGTTATGACGTTGAGAGTTAAAGAAACATAGTACCTACTTGATCTAGGCTTTACTCAACACTAAACGAATTACATGTAAACAACGCAATTAATAACAGGTCTTTTGAACGTCACTCATCCATTAACCAATATGTAACAACGCAATTGATAATAGGTCTTTTGAAAGTCACTCGTCCATTACACAATAGAGTTCAAATCGAACACAAAAAGTTTCTTACTATCACAGGATGCACAAGACCGAAGACAATAGCAAACTTCCATTAGACAACAGCGCACATCTGTGAGGTTTGCAATTTCAGTCGACTGACATTGAATTTAATGTGACTTATAAAACCAAGTCGAATTTAGGTCGAAGATTCGACTTGATAAGTCGAAGATGCGACTGTACGTCGACTGGAATTAAAAGTTGGTTTTATACATCGCAGTAACGTCGACTTTAATTCACACTTAGTCATTTTTTGCCACAGCATTTTAATTCGACGCGACTAAAATGCGATGTATAAATCAAGCCTTAGTCCTGGCTTTGCCTTCACTTGCATCGTTCTACTAATGACACTAAACTACAACAGACTGTTACATTCAATAATATTGACATCTCTTCGATAGCAATATTATAAACCATAGTCAAAGGAATTTTACTGTAGAGAGCAACTAAATTGGCAAAATACATGGTGGATATTATGCTCTGCTAGACTTGGGTATTTAAAGTCAAGATCTTCTTTTGACTTCAATACCATAGAAGCAGCTTGCAATGATTGATGAAGTTCGAAGGGTTCATGTAACTAAGTTGGTTTTTAACCCTTTTTACTGTAGAGTTTCTTTGCTCGTTAATTTGGCTGATCAAGCCATCATATTCTTGGTACAGTGAAAGTTGTAGCTAGGAGCACAAGCTAAAAAAAGATATGTTGCTACGTTTTACAACAAATCGCCCATCAAATGCTGTTGATAAATTTGACTATATCCCATTCCTAGCACAAGGAACAAAGTGGCATACTGGAGTATTTTCCGAATGCAAACCTTCCTTATAACATGTGCGGGAAATGGTGAAGGGTGTATTTGGCGACTCTTGTACTTACATCACTTCAAAACCATAGTGGTTGTCTGAGAAAGAGGATATAAGAATGTCTGAGAAAGAGAGTAGTAGTCAGAATCTGGTCAGAAACAGGAAAGGAGATGCCACGGAGTAGTAACAATATCATGAACGGTAGATTATAATGCTTTATGTCAATTATGGAAAAAATGATATAGTTAAGGTTTTCGAGGAGATGCCATGTGCACAATATAGCATGAAAATTCATGGCATTAACACTGGATGGCCATGATAATCCTTGTGACACTCATTTTTCCTTTCCTTCCTCTTCTCTAGATCCTTCTTATAAGTCCCTCTGATATTCAGCAGGGGCCAATTAGGTAAAAATGATGTCATCTGTGCTGTCACCATATACTGTGAGAATGCGAAGCATATCAACAATATTCATTCTTCATATACACTAAGAAGGAGAAGAAGGATGATGAAGGTGGCTTGGACAGAAAGAAAAACAAACGAAACTATATTAGTGAGCTTACAATTTGACACCGCTGGTGACTATGGCTATGTGGGCAGCAAGTATACATCAAATGCGCATGTGCTAAGGGGGAATCATCTTCAAGCACACGTATCAGTATGAGAGTTGACTACACAAACTGGCATTGTATCACGTACTAATCACTACGCAGCTATATTAAGGTTCGTATTGCTCATTTTATCATCATTATAAGGACCAAAGAGGCCATATCTTAATCCTACATGACTGCTTTATCAGTTATCGTAATGTATTCACATTTGCAGTAACTTATTCTCCTTCACTTTATAGACATTGTTGACAGTTTAATGATGGCCGAACACAGCACAGCATTGAGTTGCTCAACTTCAAGAAAAACCAGTCGTGTGTACTTTATATTCATAGGACTATTTGAAAGAAGTGACCGCGTAGTAACTGAAGATTGATGCAAATTTTAATGACATCTCATTGTATTGTACATTTTACTAACAGAGTTATTTGTAGGTTGGAAGATTTGAAGTAAATTTGTGAATATAGATCTTTGCTTCATGTGGGGATTTTGTGGATTTGTCAAACACGTATGTAATAGCTGAATGATCTTTGCAAGCTAGTTGAGATGTTTTATTGTTGATAGACTGTCTATGATAGCTTTTGATGTTGAACAAGGCTGAACCTAGAATTCATTATAGCCTTCTTAACATAACATGCTTATTCCCTAACTTTTCTTTTCACAATAATAAAAAATTTAAAACTGAACCAAAATACTTCAATGCACATTTAGGGTGAAAATGATGTGGAGCTACAGACATGATCTTCAACTCTGTAGAGACCCTTTCAAATTTAAAGTTGGAAGCAGAGAAAGAGGGCAGTGTTGGGAAGTATTGCAGATGTACTGAATGATGCAGAGCAGCCACTGTTGATCAGAGAGGAGTGAGGGAGAGGTATTCACAACTGGAGAAAAATTTCAAAAAAAGGATGGCATCAGAGGAAAGAGCAGGTGGTATCATAGGGGAGGATATATCAGAGCTTGATCAAGCAATAGCAACCATTCTAGGCTTGATTGAAGCAGTTGATCTTGAATCAGTTAAGAACATGGAAAAGAAAAAAAAGGAGTTGGAGAGGGAAAAGGAGACAGCTGAAAGTGTATGGAAGAGATCGATGGAGAGGCTAGGTGAGACAATGTGTAGAGAGAAAGGAAGGGAGAATGAAGGTAAAAGAAGAAAAGTGGGTGGAGAGACAGTGGTATATTTGAAAAAGAAGGGGGAAATGGAGAATGAATTGAGACATGAGGAGACTGAGCTGAGAAGAAAGAGATTGAGCTTAGGAGTAAAGAATTAGAATTCAATAGAGAAAGAGAATGTCATGAACAGGAACTGAGAAATGTAGAGCGAAGAGAGAGAGAGAAAGCAGAGAAACACGTATAATCCAGCAACAACAACAGATCATGATTCTCATAGAGCAACAAAAACAGCAGCAGGAGCAGCAACAAAAAGTAATAAATATGATGTAACTGCAAAGCAGTGTCATTCTTACCATAATTTGCAAAATGAATGATAAATAAATGAGGAATATAGTGTAGTAAATATCTTAGAATACGGTTCTTAGTTGTTGTTGTTTATTTAAGTCTACTTTCTAAATCAGTCTTAAGACCATTTGCCACTCAATACTACTTAAGTGAAAAGTTATGTCAAGTTCTGGATATTTACCATAGACATAATGCATATTAGTTACCAGTCAACATCTGCATCTATTCACAAGTGTGAATTAAGGACTAAAATGTTAGCCATGATAACCATGTTTCCAAATGTAACATGTTACTTTGCAGTCAACATGTTTTACAGCCAGGAAATGAAGAAGCTCTGCTGGCAATATATCTTATTTCATGTGTCTAGAATTGATTTGGTGATTTGCATATGGGCAAAAATTCTATAAAGTAGCCCTTTTCTCGATACCCGTTAGGAAGGGTTTTATAGAATGGGCTTAATAAATATATTATTTTGATGGTTATGAAAAGACTCTGAATTAAAAGCAGATAGTTCCACTGGCCATTGAAATAGAACTCCAATGTTGAAGGTTCAATGTCAACGTATTTAGCAGTATTTGAACCATATAAACAAGTTAATGCATTTTGCAACAGAGCACACACAGCATAGGTCTTTCCAACAGGGCTTAAGCCAATTTTCAACTCTTTCTTAAAATCAATGAAGTTCAAATAGGTCACAATCTCTGTGAAGACCCACTCCACAGACACTCTGACTTGGCTCATAGACTGAGTGAAAGCCTGCTGCTCCTGTGGTAAGCCCTGCCTTTGCTGGAATCAGGGCCAGCTCCAGGAGATTTTTGTAGGGGGGTGTAGGCTACAATGTACCGAGTAGAGTTAGATTTGACTGAGGGGCATTTTGCCCTTCAAAACTAGTGCAAAATTTTCATCGAAGCTAAGGGGTTTCCGTGCAATGTCCGCTAGAACAACAAGATTTATAACAAAAGTGTACCAGATTTCTATGAAGTGATTTGCCCCTCTCGACAGAAAAATATTACAACATTGAACCAAATGTGAACAAAGCTTGACACTAAAAGACGTCGTATTAGTTCAGCTAACACTTTTGCTTGACTTCACTGAAAGTGTATCTCGCCATTTGACCAATTGGCATTTGTATTTTCTTCAACTTCATCCGTAAGAGTACACGCATTTTTGTATAAGGAACCGCTTTATAAGGAACCTACATGTAGAAGGCCGAAATATGTAAAGAACTTCTGCTACTAAAAACGAAATCTCTAAGGAAATTTTCGATTTGACAGATATGACACTGAGGAAGATGTAGATGAAAATGAAAGAGTTGATAATGTAAACGACTGTATTTACGACCATGCTATCATAAATCACAAGATACGTGCCTTCTACGATGATTGGCATACAAGTTAAATATTGTGGTACAACACCAAGCTAGCTGAATATTGAGTTCTGTTTGAAGATTCAAGCGAAATAGACATTGTGTTTCTGTTCCTCAGTTCGAGTCACAAGTAAAAGCAAAACTCAACATTTTATGTTTTTCCTGTTTCTGTACTATGTTTATGGCACTTGATGTGGAGTGAAAATTAAGGAACTATTAAGGAACTTGTGGTACTACAATTTGCTGATTTGAGGTCTACAAATAACAGTGCCGTAACCACCGGGGGGCAAGGGGGGCTGGAGCCCCCCCAATAATTTCTTGGTAACATAATTTTTTTTTTCAATTATACTACTATCCTAAAGTGTACGAAATAGAAAATTAAATATTTTGTGTCTTGTTACTAAATAGAATGTGAATAGTAATAAAACCAATGGAATAAAAGTATCAATGGAATTCCTGTAATCCAATTCTTTTATTCTATTAATACAACCATTTCCGGAAAATAACATTCTGGTAAAATTGTACATGCATGTGCACGTTCTCATTTCTTACACGCTACAAATGAAGAAGAAGGCTTGAACAACAAGGGGTCAAACAAGAGTATTTAAATAAAAGGTGACGAACAGATTTAGAGAAAATGCCAAAAGTGAAACCAAATAAACTAACTTCATGGTTGAGAAAAGACACATCAAGGTAAGTATATTTTCATGTTTACTTGATTTTTATATTTTCATATAATAACAGAAATCATAATAGTAGTTATCATGGTTATTATAGTATTCGGGTGGTAGAGACCTAATAATAATGTGAAGTCTTTCTTTTTTTCAGCGCGAAAAAAATTGACGAAGTCACACCTTCGAATCCCGATGATGCTCCTATGCAGGCTAATGATATTGACTGTTCAACTTTTGCTAAGACTACAACATCTCAAGCTGTAGGAAAATCGAGTCAACTAACAGACACCATTTTGAATAACGAACCAAATCAGCCAAAGAATTACGATTTTCCTCTACGAAAATTTGGGAAAGAGACGATAGAACAATCCTTTCAAGTCAAATGGTTTGACAAGTTTAACTGGATTCACTACGACCAGGAAAAAGACACCGCATTTTGTTTTGTTTGCATTACCGCTGAGAAGAAAAACATGATCTCATCAACTAAATCCGAGCACGTGTTTACAAAGTACTGGTTTAACAATTGGAAAAAAGCCCTCAAGAAAAACAAGGGATTTTTAAAGCACGAAAATAGCGATTCTCACAAGGAAGCAACTGAGAGGTTGATAACGGCTCCAAAAAGTACCAAATGCGATATCGATGAGATGATGTCTGATATTGCTCAAGAGGAAAAAGAAACAAACCGCAAAATGCTGCTGAAGATATTATCCAGTATCCAGTATCTTGCGCGTCAAGCGCTGCCATTACGTGGAAATTGGGACGATTATCAGAAGAATGAATTCAATTCAAATTTGTATCAACTTCTAAAACTAAGAAATGAAGAGGATAAAATGTTTGCTGAGTGGTTAACCAAAAAACAAATAAGTTTGCATCACCTAAAATGCAAAATGAAATGATTGAAGTCATGGCCCTTCAAATTCTTCGTGATATTGCTAAAAACATTCATTTGGTACCCCATGAAGATTTTATCGGTTTGCATCCAATTCCTGATACATCTGCCGATGAAATCATCGCAGTGATAAAGGACATCTTGATTCGGATGAATTTAAAAATTGAAAATGCACGTGGCCAGTGTTATGACGGTGCAGTATCAATGGCAGGAAAGCGATAAGGTGTAGCAACTCAAATCAAAACTTTGAATAATAAGTGTCTGTATACACACTGCTTTGGTCACGCATACCATGTTTACACAGCGTGTTTAGAACAGCCCTCGAAATTTCAAAATTAATCAAAAAATCTCCCAAACGTGACACTAAGTTAAATGAACTAAGAGAAATGAACGAAAATGATACAAAAAGTATTCATAACTTATGCCCAACAAGATGGACAGTCAAAGGAGAAGCATTTGAATCTTACCTTAATAATTATAATCAATTAATGGAGTTATAGGAATGGTCGTTATCAAATGTAAAAGATAACGAAATGAAAGCTAGAATAAGAGGTGTTCAAGCGGTGATGGAATCATTTGATTTTGTATTTTGCTGTTCGCAAAGTCAAACCATTCTCCGGCAAACTGATAATATAAGTAAAACGTTACAATACTCCCACATATCTGCAGCACAAGGGCAGGAGTTGGCATCCTTGGTTGTCAAAACACTCTCAAAAGATCGTAATACTGAACTGTTTGATAATTTTTGGAAAAATACCACAAAACGAGCAAAAAGTCTTGCCACCTCTGATCCATCACTTCTACGAAAGCGAAAAATAACTGATCACCTTGGAAGGAATGGAGGGAGTCAAGAAAGCCATTATTTCCCAAAAACGCCAGAAGAGCGTTACCGTGCTCTATATTTCGTAGTCTACAATGCGACAATTAATTGTATAAAACAAAGATTTGACCAGCCAAATTACCGTATCTACATTCATTTACAAGAAACCTTGCTCAAAGCCGTCACTTCTGGAGACTGGCAGAAGCATTTGGATGAAGTGTGCGATTTCTACGGGGATGACATCAATAAATATGCCACTGAAACACAGCTCTAAAACTTATCCGAAATGGCTATTTCCGAAGATTTCAACCCAGATTCTTCATTTCGGATCAACGAGCTTATTAAATTTTTACAAGCACTGCCTGAGGCAAAAAAACTTCTTATAAAAGAAGTCGTCAAGATAGCAAAAATAATGCTTGTTATGCCAGCAACAAATGCTTTGAGTGAAAGATCATTTTCTGCCCTGCGAAGACTGACAACATACCTCTGCTCAACAACTACAAATTTGAGGCTAAACAATATGCTTACGTTGCATATCCACAAGGACGAAACCAGCAATCTTGATCTTTGTAATGTAATAAGTTGTAAGAATGTTATTAAGATCCACAAGAATTTTAGATATTTTGGTGTATTGTCTTTCACTTTTTGGATCTCTACTTTTATAGCATTGAGGCAAATTACGTAAAATGTGACCCGTTATAGCGTGTTTAGACGTATGAAAATTGTAAAATTTTCTCAGTTCCTCTGCCTCAACCATGGTGAGGCCTCCTCAGATAGTGACTTCTAAGCCCCCCCAAAATGAAAATCGTGGTTACGGCCCTGAATAAGGAACTTTAAGAACTAGGCCTTGAGGTAGGTTCCTTATAACAAAAAGCGTGTACAGTTCCAACAAATTCAACAACAATTTTTTCATTACTTTTGTGTATTTTATTACCTGTAAGAAATATCAAATCGAATTCTTCTATGTTTAAAAAGTACCCAATTCCTAACAACATTTAGCACGTTTAGGTTTGCGGAGAAGTTCTTTTCGCATGAAATCAGCATCAAAGACTCCAGACGATCCAGGAGCATTGTGCTTCTCAACTGTATTTTAGCCAGTTTTAGTTTGCTAAATGACCCTTCATTTGAAGCCACAGTAACTGGTGCTGTTTGTAGGAAAGTATATGGCAAGTTGCTACTTGGGTATAACGTTCTTACGGTTAAACACAACATTTGCCACTTTGCTGACCGACATGTTTCTCACCAATTTCTTATCCAGGAAATCCTCTCTCAAGACACTCAGCTCTGCGATTAGACTACCACTTGACACTTTTCTGTTCAATAAATGCTCCAGTTCTTCTGCTAGTTCCTCGCTGACAGTACCCCAAGGAGGCAGCAAAGCGGTGAATGGTTTTATCTTCCCCATAATCTTGCTCCAGTTTTCTCTACAATCTGCAATTATCTGATCAAGTACAGAAAAGATTTCTTTCGAGTAGAACGTCTCAAAGGAGAAAATGTCTTCATTGTCTCTGTTTTCATCAATTCTCTTTGGAATTAATCTTCTTCTGTGATTCTTCTTCTGCATTTATTCCAATTTGTTTTGACATGTCTATAGCAGCTTGAATCTCTTTTTCACATCATCTTCATTTCGAATCTTTATTAACGCCTGAGTTGTAGACGATACTAGCCCAAGTGCATCCAGTAACATCAAGTCCTCTTCCTGTTGCACACCAGTACCTTGCAGCGACGCAGTATAAATCTCATGCTAGCCAAGCTGAAAACAAAATCGAATTTCTTCATCTTTTTCAACATTGCTTTGGCTTGATCCTGTGTATTTTGTCGCCGTCACGTTGCTTATCCGCTATCTTCTGGAGCAGCGAGAGAATTACTTTTAACGAGATCCATACACTGTCAATTGATTCTGACCTAGCAATCCAACAAGATTGCGAAAGATTTCTCATCTGTAATGTCCCTTCAATTTTCTGTTGTTCTTTTTCCAGCGCTTCTGATCATTTTGTGCCACTTGACAAGAATGTGTATAATGACTGCAGTATGTCAAACATCGATGATACTAGACTACTAGCTTCACAGCTTTGTTCCATGAATGTAGTCAACCTGTGAGCCTGACATGGGATGTAAGGGATTTCCTTTTTGTGTGGAAAATCCTCCTGTATTTTCTCACTCAGTACGTTTTGGCATCCTTTGCACTTTCCAGACATACATGCTGCAAAATCATAGGATTGGAAAAGCAACTTTTGCGACTCAATATTGTACTCGTTGAGAACTTTCAAAATTTCGGTTGTATGACCCTCTCCTGATTTGTCGTTAAGTATCCTCAGACAGAGCAAACATTCTACCGGTTTGGCATTGACAACATATCTCACAATAATAGACAGTTGATCCTTGTTGCTTGTGTCAGGGGTAGTATCAGCCATTACTGAGAATGCTGGCACTTCTTCTAGCTCCCTGATGATATGAGTCCTCACTGCATCACCTAACAGCTTTATTAACTCATTCTGGGTGCCATTGCTCATATAAGTAACATGGTATGGTCGCATCCTTGTTTGGTTCTGCCAGTATTCTAACATACTGCAATTTCGACTGATTACCTGCACAATCTTGAAGAAATTGCTGGTTTCTTCAGTGTCTCCGCAAAAAGGAAGGTCCTGCATAGCCATGGTGCAAACAACATCACATAATATTAGCATAATTTTGGTGTTGAACATTGCGTCATCAGCTTCCTTAATAATGTCTCGGCGGTGAGATAGATCTAAAAGGGCATCAACGCTCTGACCTGGCTTAGTGAATCTTGCAAAGTCACGCAATGCTTCTCTGTGACTTTGACTTGTGAAATGCTGTATCAGCTTGCCCCTCTTTTCTTCCCAACACTCTTCATTTTGTGCCACTGCCTAACTCCATTAATAGTCCATGATGCATCTGCCGAGGGTCTTTTGACACCTTTTGGAAACAAGCAACATACATAGCAGTAGGCTGCATCATTTTCAAAGCTATAGTCAAGATGTGGGAAATCACTGAACCAGGTGCCTGAACATTTATTTTGTTTTCCACTCTTAATTTGTTTATTGCTTGGATAAACTGCCAATCATTGCTGGTAGGGAACCAGGCTAATAAGAAAATGACGTTGGTTATCTGATAAATCTTCTTTTCTTTTTCCAGGGTCGTGTTCTATTAATGCTGCTGCTTCTCCTGGTTGTACAAACCCCTTTTGCTTTTCTATGTTAAGTAAAAGTCGCTCCGCAGAATTTTTCAGATCATGACACTGGGTTTCGATATCTTTTGCAAACTCTGTTGCAGATACAGCAAACTCTTCAATATTTGGGGTACATGGTTGTGTCAGTAGATTCATCGTAAAATTCCCTCTTTGTTCCAAAGTGGATAGCATATGTTTGAGCTTTCCTGCACAGGTAATCCAATAATCATCATGCTCCTCAGATTTGTCATCGTTTTCAGAATTTTCAGCTTCACTGTCCTCTTTAACTGCACACTCTTCGGTAACGTTACTAGCATAAGAAGCTTGTCTTTCTATTTCAAAATGTATAGGCCCAATTTCTTCACTTTTGTCATCAGATATCTTTTCAACTGAAAATGAACAAGACGGGTACTCTTTTGCAATCGGGTTATCTTTCTTGCGTTTGGCTGCTTCGAATGGATTTCTTACTGCATCCGCTGTTTCATATGGTACATGCTTGCCCTCATGTTTCTCTCTATTGCGTTGGAGGCGATAATCACTGTTGAACTGGGAACCACACCCTTTTGCCTTGCATCGTATTTTTACTTGTCTCCTTTTCATAGCAATGAATCATAGCCTGGCAAAAATAATTGTTCTAAAGTTCAGGATCCACGATCAAATTCGAATCATATTTGCATCATATTTTTGGTCAAAATGAAGTTTAATCATTGTCTATGATCATGTATACACCTAAGAATTTGCATCATAGTTGACTTTTTGGCTCTTCATAGTTGGAAAAAATATAATAACTGAGATGAAAAAGTTCCTACTGACCATATTTTATCAAAGGATCTGCCAAGTATCAAAGGACCCCGCCTAGTTAAGTCTACAGAAAATCTGAGTCTTGAAATTGGAGGGTTGTTAAGAAAACTTGAGTACTGGAACTGGAATCATTTCACACTTTGTTATAAAAATTGATTTTCAGCAAAACAGTAAGGAAAAGTTGCGTAACTTTTAAATGAATTTATCGCGCCAACATTCACATTTGTAGCTAGCTATTTCAGTTGGAAAATCAGTGGAAGCCCTTACAACAATTTTAGAAAATTACATCAGTGGAAGCCATTACAACATTCTTAGAAAATTACATTTAAAGCAGCTCATATTGACAAAAAGTGCATCACGTCTGAAAAGCCAGCCTATCTTTCCGGTGGCACCGTGGCCAGGAGGCCAGCAAGCCAGGAGGGGAACCATTAGCTCCCCCGTTCAAAACATTCACTGGATTCGTCTGAAGATTGGTCGGGTTTCCTCACCTTTCCTGAACATTTTCAGTGAAGAAACCATTTTGTCGGAACTTCTTAGAACTTGCCCCCCGCCCCTCGAATCGAGTGCCGAGGTGCAACTTCCATAACATCTCATTTCATAACTGCATTTACAGTTGGTGTAAACTAAAAATAGTTATATAACTAATTATTTCGAGCAGTCAGCTGACTTATATAGGAATAGGAAAAAGAGCCTAAACTTTAATACTTTGATGCACAGCTGCCATGTTACAACTTGCAACAGGCAAAGAAGGCTTAGCATATTTGCTGGTAGCCAACATACGTACTCGTATGTCTTCAATTCAACAGTAGAATTACTCAATAATTTAAACAAACAAAAATCTTGAATTTTCTAGTTACCTGAAAAACTGAGAATTTTTCCAAGATTCAGTAATAACATTACATGTGAGAATACAGTTAAGCTTGAGCAGTCAAATTACGGTATCGTGACAAATGAATACCGTAATTCAGTTTTCTCTGTTTCTGCGAACGTCCTGCACATGTGCTATCCATTCCCTAATAATTTGGACATTTGTTTTCTCTTCCAACTTTCAATATATTTTTATACATACACACACACCTACACACACACACACACACATACACACACACACACACACACACACACACACATGGATAAGAGGATTTGTAGGCCCAAAAAAATGTGGTCTGAATCACATGACTTCTCGATCATGATGTCAGATCGTTTGCAAGGACTGAACCAAACCAAAACAACATGGAGGGTCACGCAATCCAAAAAAGAGTTAGAAGAGGTGGCTGATATTGTGTAGCAGGAGGTCCAGGAAGCACAAACTGCACAAAGGCAAGCTATACTCCTGGTATCAAAATGCACCAGTGTCCCAAAGATGAAGTAGTTCGGCAGAAGTGGGTCAAGTTCGTTCAAAGACATAGGCTTTCATTCAAAAACCCAAGCAAGTACTCTTCCTTATGTTCTGCACATTTTGACGATACTTGCTACTTTCGGCCTCAAACAGATTCAACTGGAGCATCTTGGAGATGGAATTCGATCACGGGATCTGTTCCAACTCTTGATTCCATACATCTACCTTCGCCTAAGAAGACATCCTCTCGTTCCAAGCATTTAGAAAATAGGCCTAAATTTTCAATAGTATCTTGCAGGCCCGAATTTGACCTAGTTATTCTTGCAATTTTCAATCTCAAAGCAGGGCATCAAATAACAAATAAATCATTTATCACACATGTAACAGCTAATCGTGTTATCTTTGGGCTACACGCACAATACTTGCCACATGCAGAACACCCCTGCAGCTCAAAACTAATGGGATGTCTGCTAAACCTATAACATTCCAGACTCAATTCCACCACCTCAGCAACAACAGATTCTTCAACCCTCGTATGATAAGAAATATGGCCTACTTCACGTACATATTGATTATAACATGGATACCACACATGGTCAGCCCAGCAGTTCAGACACAATGTGGCTCGTGAGTGCATTCTGAGTAGTCTGTCTAAGTCACCAGTTGTGCGCTCTGCCACATACTGTGATAATGCATTTCTCCAATCACCCGCACCATGATAAGAATCTACAACATTGCTATAAGCAATAATAATGCACCTGAGTGGTTGTTTATGACATTATTCATCAAACGATACATCTGCTGCTGATTCTGTTACAGTATTGTTGTTTTCAGTGTTAGCACTACTACCAGGCATTGCTGACATAAAGAGAAATAGTTCTATACGACATTCTTCTTCTTTGTCATCTACCATAGCAAAATCATTGAGTAACTGCCTAACTGATGCACTCTCTGCATTTGCCTGTAGTTATAAAGACTGGATGACCCACACTTGTCAATCATGTCTAGCAGTGATTGACATTATATTCATGTGACTTATTACCAAATGAATGAAATACGCATCTGGTGTGATGAGTAAAAAAATGTGCATATGAATAAAATACACTTCCAATAAGATACACAACATTTGCATATGAGTAAAATATGCTCACACTGCTGTCAATCATATGTGACTAAATTCATGTTCTCACATCTATAAAATATGTACATGCATCCATGCTAACCAACAACAAGTGAGTGAGTGAGCAAGCAAGCAAGATAGTATCAAGAAGACATACAGAAAAAGACGTATTCTACCAACCAACTAACCAAACATGATGTCAAAACGTGCAGTTCCATCAGCAGCAACTGACCAACAACAACAAACAGCACAATATGTTGTGTTAGGGAGTAGAGGTGAGATTTGTAAAGAGGTGAAAATGCACAGGGTTCTTCAAGAAGCAGCATATCATCTGGTATGTCACATCAAACAGTATCAGGACCCCACAAAATCACCAGACGAATGGAGAAAACTAGTAATGCGTTCAAAATATGATTCATGTGCTGGTGATACACTCAACACATCATCAAATGCCCCATCATATTTCTTAGTCTTTGGACAGCAGAGTTTTCTCACTTTGGTGCAAACTTTCAACCCATATGTAACCAGTATTCATGCCTCCATTGACTTATATAACAAGAAGTTCGACACGGCACTTCCACCAAGAAAATTGGCAATCAACATGGAAAGACTATTCCACGAAAATGGCCTGGTTGTCAACCACCCAATACCGTTACAGTTGTCAGATATAGAAAAGAATAAACAGCTAAAGAACCCCTAAGAAACGGATTGGCATTACCTGCTCCCATGTCTAAAAGTGATCTGTTCTGGACATGTATAGTCACATTCATACACAAATGGGGCCTGACAGGAACCCGACCAGTAGAGTGGTGGGGCATTGAATGCACCGTTCACAGATGGTCACATATGCAGAATACGCTTATGACACTGACACAGATCCTGACTTACATCCCCACCGAGATGCTGTCGTTCCTAACATATCTTATTTTGCCGTGTACCATGCCCGGATCTAGCAATTGTCTCATAAGAGAATGGCCTGCTTTGTTACATGATGTCATACACAATTGCCTAGTGTCATCATCATCATCGTCGTTTCAAACACAGAAATACAGAAACTCTTTGCCAGTCATGTTTTTACCAATAAGTTTTCCCCATATACCATGTCCATGTTTTTTGATAGGCTTTGGTTTATACGAGTGAAACAGATTTGTAAAGTGGACTTGAAACATATTGAGGGCTTAGCTTTGTTGGCTATATCATAGGTTTCAATTCGTTAACGAATTTTTTGCAATTGCTAAAGTTCTCCCTGGCTATTACACAGAATGAAATACCAAGGTAGAAACAAATAATGCAGACTGTTGGATACAAGGAAGAAATAACTTGGTCAATCTGTTAGCGTTTAAAAAAGCTGTTATATGAGTGGATTGAGCATTTAATTCACACTTCAGTTTCCATTAAAGTAATAGTGGAGAGCAGGAGGCTGAACCTCATCTGCTGTGTTTGACCCATATAAGCAAGTAATTGCAGTTCTAAGAAAAGCAAAGACACTGTATATCTTCCCAACAGGGCTCAAACCAATCTTGAGATTTTCTTAAAATTGCAAAACTTCAAATATGAGACAATTTCTCCAAACACCAACTCCACGGAAACACAAACCTTGCTGATGGAGTGATTGAATGCCTGCTGGTCAGGCGTCAAGGCTTGTCTTTGTCAAAATGGACACTGCAGATGTTGTTGCAGTGGATAAACTGCATGACCATATATGCAAAGTGCATCACCATTGATATATGAGTGTTCTTCCAGCTCATCTAACAGACCAAACATAACCACTATTGCAGCATCATGTCTCATCCCCTCAACAGGGCCAAACAAGTTTGCAATCAATCCATTTGGGGCTACAACTGACTGGAAGTTTAGTGAATGTACCTTTTTGTGGCCATTATATACCACTCCTTGATTAACTTTAGGCCTACATATAGCCCTGACAGTTCCATCCACAAAACCCCAGCAGTTGTCTAATGCTGCACTCTTTGCATGAATTGCATCTGCATACATCCTCAGACTTTCCCTCAACAACCAAGGTTGGTCCATGGAAGTAAGGCGATTTTCATACAGCCTCAGACTTTCCCTCAACAACCAACGTTGGTCCATGGAGGTGAGGCAATTTGCAAACTTTTCATACATTTCGTCAATGACTGGCCTTGCAAAACAATGAACTATATCTCCATACCTGCAAGTATAAGCAAGCCTCCCCAAACAACTGCACAAAGCTTCAACCAAATCACCAACAACCCCATTGTAGCATTTACAATTTTCAGGGAGTCCAAATGTATCTGCCAGTGTATATATGTCATCTCTTCTCACCCTAAACTCTGCCTTGCATTCATCTCCTTCCTTCAGCTCCAAATTAACTTTCTCATATCTCCAGTATGGAAACTGCGGATTTTGTTGTCTGTGCACGTCATGGAGCAACAAAAGCTCATTGTCATTGATATTATTCAACTTATCCTCATTCCACAATACGGCATAGTCATGGTATGCAAATCTTGCAGATAACACGACTATGCCGCTTTCTGTGGACGTTACTGCGGGGCTCTGAATTATACTGAAAATTAGCTACGAAGCAGCATAGCAATGTGGGGTGAGAAACCATAGTGGTAAAAGCAGTGGGTAAAAGTTCTTGGCTGTTAAAATTCTGAGTTTGCCTTGATTTGCTAGGTAGAACTGTATAATCATTATAGGAAATGGCTTCACACCCGAAGAGTGAGTATTACTATATGCTACCTTATAGAAGACAATGATGGCAAATATTCATAGCATAGCTGTATGCATGTGACTTGTCCAGCCAAATTTGTATTGGAATCCACTTTGCCGTTCGCCAGAAATGCTGGAGAGGCTGCAAAGCTCCTCTCCTGGCCTTTTTGCTGCAGGAGTAGGAGGGCAAGGGTTTAATTGCAAATGAGCATTGTGAAAAGGTATAGTGTATGGCAAGCCTTTCTATGCAGGATGGATTGGTGTTGAAAGAATAGCATAGGTTCCTTCAGTGAAAAATTGAATTCCAAAAGTTTCTTAAGTGCTAGTAAATATGAACTTGTGTTAGAAATGTGACTTCTCCAGGTAGTTGCTTTTAATTGGCAGCAAGTGGCTTTCAACTTGCCTATCCATGCAAGAACATATGGTGTGTGTGCATGGATGGTATGATAGATAGCATTTGACTGTAATCCATTTCCTTTCACTTATAGACGGTGTGGGCATGTTAATTATTTCCATTCCCTGTCTTTAACTTGATGGAGTTCATCCACAACTGTGGTTGTTGTTACTGTGTCTGAAATGTCCTAAATAAATACTCTGATCATTTGCCAGAGACTGACTTCTTATCTGAGCAAATGCAAATATGAACTCATGCATCAAAAACTTACTATAGGCTCCTACCTATCTCTTAAGGTAGAAGGATTATAGCAGACTTTGTGCAAATACATGTATCACCTCTCATTATGTAATGTTATAAGGTATGAGAAATTGCAACCTTTCTTCATTTATATTCTGTTTAGTACATATTCTATGGTGTATTTTATTGCTGGAAGTTGTATGGAGGCCCGTTCTGGTCAAAATTGCTTTATTTAATTCTCGGTAGATGTAGAGTTATTTTGGTAGTACCAAGCAATTATTTATGCAGTGGTTTTCAATTTTTAGCTACGTTTTTATCATTTTTACCATGTCTGATAATTATTTTTTGCATGTCTGAATTATTTTTATGCACAAGTTATTTTTGGCATGTCTGAATTATTTTTATGTACAATTTAATTTTTGCACGTCTGAATTATTAAGCATATCCCATGAGTCTTAGCGGAAGGAGCTCGGCGACCTCTCACGCATGCTTTCATTCCGAAGTTCAAAATGGCAGCTGAGGAAATAAAAAGGATTGCGGAAGAAGCTATTGAAAACATAAACAAAATTACAAGCCTTATTAATAACCGTACTCTGGATCGTGGCGGAGCACTCTGTGCGGGATTCCAGTTTAACGTTGGAAACCGTCGCTGTAGCTCATTTATAGCACTACTTGGAGCTGAAGCATTCTGTGAAGGAGGTGGTAGTGTCATACTGCTAATTAATAAATGAAAGTACGGAGCTATACATGGAATATTAGGACAGATAAAGTAGCTTGCGAAAGTACTTGTATCTGGTATTAGGACGTCTCACATGTAGTTATTTGCTATTTAGACTCACAGTGCTTGGAGAAGACTGTAGAGGTCTATGTCATTTCGCGTTTGTATATTAAGGTATTTGGACTCTCAAGGCTTGGAAAAGGTTGAGGGTGCCTTCACATATTAGTTATTCATGAGATACGTCGAGGGCTTGAGTGGAAATGAGCCAACATAATCATTATAGTTTCCAAGAAAAGTTAGCATATGTTTATATCGGTAGTTTCTATTCATTAATTTGTAAGACGCACGTATATGTCCAAAAGTATTGTATATTAGTCGTTAAGTATAACTTAGGTTGAATATAAATAATACAAGCGTAGTAATTCTGTAGTAATTTCGTGAAGCTAGGCACACCATAGGAAACCCCGTAATAATGACTGTGCATGATGCAAAATTCCATTCTATTGTTTTAGGGATTAAGGATTATCTACCCTTGCATCATACATGGCTAGACTAAGCATTCTAGAATAAACTAGTATTACCTCTTGTATTGTATTTTATGCTGAGTAACGAGTACTCTATGTCAGCAAAAATGCTGATGCATCCTAACTCAGTATTTCTACATTATTTAAGAGCACCCCTCATAGAGAACTAGGATTAGGATCATGATGAGTAGTAAGAAGAACTAAGACTATGTGAAACATGAGTTAGAGTTCGTTGGTTCAATTGCAGGGACACAAGTCACCTAGCCGAGCCATTTGTACAGTAAAATTGGAATGAAGATAAGGTCTAGGTTAAACGTCGCTCTTCTCATGTGCCAAACTTAATAGCATTAAGTTCGCCAACTATTAGGCGTTGGAGCGACACGAAGTTAAACGTCACTCTAAATTTGCCGCTCTTAATCCAGGAACAATAAAGAGCTTGTTTCTTAGTAACAGTGCGTCAATAGCATGTTCTTTTCTGGCCCACTCATTTCTTGTCGTAGCAGAAGCTGATATGATCATATGAACATGCTTTCGAGAAATACACTCTGTTCTTTTTATAAGAATACCTAATTTTTTTCTGAGCCTCAATATTCTTAACAATTTTCGGTTTTGAGCCTCAGATTATTCTTAAATTATTCTTAAATTGTTCTTGCTCAACACAAGGTGTAAATTCGCCTTAAGATCAAAGAAACATATTAAATCATTGTTGATGTGTTGATTCACCATAAATTTCAACGAATTTTAAAACATATAGATATATATATATAGTGTCAAAGTGACAAATGTTTTGTGTTGGGAGGAAACTCTTAATTAAATTTGATTCGATTATCAAAATATTTTAGTTTTGATGAAGGTTGAGCCTGGCAATATTCTTAAATTATTCTTACATTATTCTTAAATTTTAGCAATTTTGAGCCTCAATATTCTTATAGACTTTATTCTTATAAAAAAAAGAGTGTAGTGGACGGATTTTAATGCTTAGGAAGATGATCATGGCGAATCGTAGACGAAGAAAGATGCTTGAGAATGGAATTGCTTTAATGTTAACAAACTATCAGTTAGCAGTCAAGAGTATCTTGTTAACAGCAATGATGTTGATATCTGGACACAACATAACAAGGGACCGCCATCGTTCGTGCAGAAGATTATGAAGAAATTGTGGTTGGTGGGAAATGGTATGGAGAACGTACGATGACGATCGCTTCAAAAGAACTTTCAGAGTGTCAACAAACACTCTTCAGTTTATCCTCAGCCGCATTCATCATACCCTTAAACGGCAGATGTTGTGTGAAGAGCCAATATCCCCAGCCTTTCGTTTAGGCCTAAGCCTTTATAGACTGGGTAGAGGTGACTACTTTTACACCATAGCTGAAATGGTTGGATTGGCCCCATGCACAGTCTCTACCATAGTGCATGAAGTTAATGAAGCCATTGTTTCTTGCTTATGGGAATGCTGCATAACTATACATATGCCAAAGACTGAGGAAGACTTTAAGAAAAAAATGCTAGACATGGAGGAATTGTGGCAATTTCCCTTCAGTTGGTGTGCAGTTGATGGCTGCCATAATCCTATCAATTGCCCCCCTGGAGGTCAGGAGTCATGCAAGGAGTACCATACTTTCAAGAACTTTTTTTCAATTGTTCTCATGTCTATGGTTGATGGCAGATACAGGTTCATATGGGGGAGTTGTGGTTACCCTGGAAACTCCCATGACTCTATCATTCTGCAATCAACTTCTCTATGGTCAGACATAAAGAAAGGAAAAGTCCTTCCATCCTTCACTCAGGTAGAGGAAAATATTCATATCCACCACTTATTCTGGGAGATTCAGCATTCCCATTTGACACTTTCCTTATGAAGCCTTACACCCATGCTGTTTTGACCAAAGAGCAGAAGTACTTCAACTATAGGCTCAGTCGTGCAAGGATGATAGTTGAAGGTACTTATGGTCAGCTCAAAGGGAGATGGCGCCTACTATTGAACAAACCAGAAGGAAATTTGCTGCAAACCAAAACAGCTACACTTGCCTGCATGGTTCTACACAATATTTGTTTGGATATGGGTGATACACTCCCATCAAAGCTAGATCTGACTATTGACCCAACTACTCAAAAGAAGCGAGACAGAAATGCCATTCATGATATTCTTCTTATGAAAATGTGTGATAAAACAATAGATCCTAAGAAGAACCTAGCAAATAAAGTGAGACATGAAATCACAAGTAAACTTTTCAAAGAGTTTGGTACTTGTTTACAAAGTTGAAGCTGTAAGAAGAAAAGTAGTTACTCAGTATGCTCTATAAACATCACCATTATTGTTGTTGCTATGTGTATAAGAACCATTATTGTTAGTGAAAGAATTATGATTAGTGCTCTGTTGTCCAAGCACCTGATAATTTGGTTGAGCTGGGGCACTATGGTAGACTTGCTGTGTATTTGCCCAAAGTTGCATCAATCTTAATTCATGCTGTCTACATTTGTCTGCCTCTTCCCTTGCATACTCTAAGAATTCCGTCATTGGATTCTTCTCAGCCAAATCTGTCATTAAGCCACTTAGTTCACCAAATTGTTTTTCCTTGGAGGTTTTCCTTCTCGTTAATGGAATTGGCACAAACCAGTCCTGTGACCCAGATGAACTGGATGGTGAATCAACTGTTAAGACATTTGCTGATGGCTCAATTGCCTGGTCTGGTTGACAAGACTCTCTAGTTTTAACCAAAGCAAACAGTTAGGAAAACCATATTCCATAGCCTCGCTCTTCTTGAAATCTTACTACACCACTGGCTGTTTTCATAGCCATAGCTGCTTTCTTGCATTCAGCAACACATTTTTTAAACTTGGTGCGAAGCTGTTCAACACCGAAAGGACATTCCTCACTCCTGTCTGTTGATCGGCGTTGCAGCTCCATTAAAACTTTTGCATACACTTCTGCATTTTTTTGGTTCTTGGTATTGGTGAAGATAAGCTTCCTCCTGAAGTATTCATTATTTAC
>OLMO02000294.1:14070191-14086129 GCA_900291935.2 Cassiopea xamachana
CAGCTCTTGTTTGTTCCCTGGTGCAGTCATCATTGTGATGGCTTGAACTTTCCTTGGACATGGCTTTATCCCATTTGGAGTGATGATTCTCCCAAAGTATTCAATGGTCTGTCTCCTGATGCAACACTTGTCAGGGTTAAACTTGATCCCAGCCTTCTGTGCACGCTCTACGGTCTGAAGCAGATGGATGTCATGGCGTTCAGATGTCGAGCCTTGCACCTTGACATCGTCAGCACAGGGAAATGTTCCAGGAATTCCTTCTAGTGCTTTGTCCATCTTGGCTTGGAATACTTCAGCAGAAATTGAGAGTCCGAAAGGCATCCTCAGAAAGCAATACTTGTGGAAAGGAGTGTTGAAGGCAGTCATCAACTGAGCTTCCTTGCTGAGCTTTTGTGTCCAGTATCCACTCTTTGCATCCAGTGTGGAGAAATACTTCCCATTGGCAAAGGAGTGCTGAGCATCCTCCCATGATGCTGTGTAGTGGGTGTTCCGTATTAACGCCTTGTTGAGCGCTCTCGGATCCAAGCAAATCCTCAGGTCACCATTCTTCTTCTTAGCAATGACAAGGTTATGGACCCAGTCAGTTGTTTCTGGACATGGACGTATTATGCCTTGCTCCTCCATCCTGTCCAACTCTTCTTTGAGCTTTGCCATGATGCTCCTTGGCACTGCTCTAGGTGGAAGTTGCACTGGTTGGGCGCCTTCAGCCAGGCGTAGATCCAGTTCCCCATTGAATAGTCCAACGCCTCCATCGAAGGTTTCTGGGAATATCCTCTTCAAGTCTTCGAGAGGGTCTCCTGTCTTCTTTCCAAGTGGAAGATGCTTCTTCCATTTCTTCATCAGTGAGGAGTAATCAGCTGCAGATTCCTCTGTTATGGAGACGGCTTTTATGTCCTTAGTCACGGATTTGACCTTGCAAGTATCGGCTATGTTCACCAACTTGAACTGAATGCAGAAGTCATATCCTAGCAAAAGCTCTCCTCCAAGCCCTGTGATAACAAAAGCAACCTCTTTTGTTATGTTGTTGACCTGCACCTTAAGGATGATCTCTCCTATCACCTGCAGGCTGGCTCCAGATGCACCAGTTAGCCTCTTCTTACTGGGAAGAAGGTCCTTCTTCTGTAAGTTGAGCCACTTCAGGTACTGTGCTGGCATACAGGTAACCTGAGCTCCAGTATCCACTTTTCCTGTCAATGTAGCCTGATGTCCATTGGTGTAAACAGTGATTTCAGCAAAAGCTTCAGTAGCTGGTCCTGTGCCTCTGACAACTCCTGCTCCAACATAGTCAAGGTCATCTTGCTCGTCTTCTTTATCATTGACGGCATTGGCCTTTGCAGAACTCTTCTTGTTCTTGCAAACCTTCTGGAAATGTCCTTTCTTGTGGCAGTATCTGCATGTAGCTTCCCTTGCTGGACATCCTGATCTCTCATGAATCTTACCACCGCAGAAGTAGCACTTACCTGCGGTGTGCTGATCCTTTTGTGGTTTACGTGTTGAATCTTTGCTCTTGACCTTACCCCCTTTCCTCTGGGAGCGCTTTGTTGGGTCATGTGAGTATGCTGCACCAACCTGGACATTGGCGAATTTCTTCATGGTCACGTCTACAGCCTCGTATTGACGTAGTAAATCAAGACAATCCCTGACTGTCACATCTGCGTCCTTCACCATCAGCTTCTTCTTGCAAGTAGTGTCAAGACAACCATTTATTAGCTTGTCAGTGATGAGGAAGTCTGTTCCATTTGGAAATCTTGCTTGCTTGTGCAGATCAATGAGTCTGCTGTAGAAAGCTGTGGCATTCTCCCCGGGTTTCTGCTTCGCATTATAGAAATCCTCTCTGGCCTCACGGAAGTATGTTGTATGTGTTAGACAGGAACGTAATATGTCCAATAAGTCCTTGACTTTTTCCACCTTAAGGTCCCGGTCTTCGGCCTGCTTTGCCTCCACAAGCTGCTCAGCTTCACCTCCAGCCCATATGAACACTGTGTTCAGCTTGACGGTATCTGGCTTGTCTGCCATGGGGCCATCTATGATCCGCTTTACTTCCTTCTCCCATCGAGTGAACTGGGTATGGGCGCCCTGTGAACTCCAATCCACTGTGGTTGTGGGCCTGTAGTGAACTTCTGTGGCCATCTTGTTGCGTCAGTCTTCGTGATGCGTTACACTCGAGATAATATTGGCAACGTAAATTCATCCAAGATCAATTTCTCATAAGAGCACTGATCTTGTTGTGTTTTACAAGCAACGTGAAATGAATCCTCTCGGTATGACGAGCGATCTCCCGTCCGCCTAGGAGTAGTATGGATGGCTCTCTTCACTTCTCCGGTCTGCAAGTTCAGATGTCTCGGTCACCATGAACAAGTCTTATTTTAGTGCTGTAATAAGACTTTATTGATAACCCGAAGGTGAGTATAACCAACAAAGTAAGACAGTATTTGTCTCTACTACGACTTATGATGAACTAAAGATGCTTGCTAGATACAGGGTTTATATAGTCTGTTTACGGATTACTAGAATCTTCTGAGATTTCTGGAATAGTCCTATGAGTAATAGAATATGCTAGAAGTAAACATGTTTACACAGTGAGACAGAGAAAGTTCTGGTGAGTGCTTGGGTAATACGTCGTTTACATTCCAGACGTTACTGGAATGGATTATCCACATACATGGCACAAGAATTTGAGACAAGATATGCATTTGATTCTGGCTGCAATACCGTCACAACTATCACATCTTGCAACTAAGTCAGGAATCTGATTAGCTGCAATGCAACATGACAGAATTCCAAACCTAGTCTCTCTCCAATGCTCATCTACACTTTTCTTTCGCTGTGTCCACTCACTTTCATTCCTCTTTGAAGCTGTATCAAACTGCTGCATGTGGCTAAGGACATCTTCCCTTTGCTTAATTCTCTGAAATGCTACATGATAGTGGTACAGATAAACTTACTGGAACTGAAGAGCAGAATACTCTAAATACTCATCAACCAAACATGATTAAAAAACATTGGCATTTGTGACATAATAAAGGGATATATGGATCCCATCAGGCACAAATAAAGCATTACTCATTGAAGTGGCTATAGCAGTAACATAATTCTGCATGTACAGATGATAATAAACACAATCATACTAATTAGTCATGACCTTCTTCCTCCATGAAAAAGCTATCTGAAGCTGTTGTAGTGGTATTGTATTCCATTGAAGCACCTTTTCAAATAAGAAAACCAAAATGTAACTGCTTATATAGTAGTTTCAAACAATAATACTATGGGAAAAAAGCAAAGCAAAGGGCCCAGCTAAGACCACTGTATAATGAAACAAGGATGATTACAAGGATACAAATACAATACATGCCATAACAGTCAATCTCTACGAAATATTCATTACTTGGTGGCTGCAGAGGCTGGACCTTCCTCTTTCTTTCGTACTGCTTACGATGCTTGGTGCTAATCTTTCCAGTCTCAGGATCCTTGTCAATGCTAACGTAGGATACCTTCGACTTCCGTCTCTGAATACCCCAAAACTGGTATTCATTAAAGTCCTTTACAGCTTTGTCGAACGTTTTCAGCTTCCTGGATTTCGGTTTTTGTTCCTAAGAAAGAAGTACACACATTAAAGAAATTCAAAGCACAAATCACCACAACTCAAAAGAACTCTCCTCAAGGCATCTTCAGGTATTTAACTTCATACTCCACAACATACTGAGTCAATAGAATTATCCATTATTCTGAGGATTGATCACACTGTCCACAGCTATACCTCGACAGTTGCCATTACGTGACCGTGGTGTACCATAAGTATGTCATTCTGCGAAGGAGGACTCCAGAAACCGCGATAGTCGCGTTTTCATAAGATTTTGCATATCGTCATAGTCATTGTATTTACCATGAGAATAGGTTGTATTATTTGTATTATTGTAGCCTAGAAGCATGTTAGTTACATCATCACAATTTGCCATGTCTTATACTTTTGCCTTGGGTAAATTTGGCGCCAAATGGTCGTAGTCCTTCCGTTCGTAAGCGGAGCTGTTCTAGAGCCCAGATTACCTCAGTCATTGTAGTCATCCTCACAGTCAAATTTTAAGCTATCTAGTACTGCATGTGTGCAACCCAGTTGTATCATTTATGGCTGCAACCCATAAAGATAATAATAAAGACTAGAGGGCCAACTGCCAAAGCATGGCTGAAGTCAACATGCCACCATATTGTTCGTACGGCAGACAGCATTATACAGTGTACTCACGTTTTGGACAGATCTGCAAAAGATATTTTTGATTGTTGTCCTAGAAAATGTGTAAATAGGAAGTCGTTATGTGTTATCTCAAACTTGTTATGGTATAGACTGGTTATTTCTTGTTGTGCATATATGCCAGGAAAGGCAGAAATGTTGCAAAGATGGCCTTCCAATAGTGGAACAGAAATCATCCTGAGTTCACGATATCTTTTCATTAGTAGGTTGGGATCAAAGCTAGTGTTACATAGCTAAGAAAACAAAACCTCCTTTTCTTCTTGAATTGCAGTACTCTTGTACTAGTTATTAAGCCAAATAACGCATTTCATTGTTGCTTGATGAATCACAAAAAATTTCAATGAATTTGGTAAAGCAACTGTTTCTTATACATAATGTTATTTCTAGGTCATAGCTAGATTGAATGCATTATATATTATTGGGATTCAACTTATTATAAATTGTAAGAGATTCTTGAGATGCTCAAAAATGAAATGCAAAATGCCAAAAGAAAATGTAGAGGTTATTGTTACACTGAAGAAGTAAAAGAATTTGCTGTAACAGTTCATTTTTACTTGCCAAAAGCTTACTCTTGTATTCACACGATATTTGCACCTCCTCATCAATCATCAATAAGAAACTGGATATCATCTGTAGTTTGAGCCTGACTTCCATGCAGATGTATTGCACAACCTGTCAGAGGAGCTACAAAAAAGGTCTGAAATGTCTGACTGTGCCATAATGATAGATGGTGTGGCTGTAAAAAAACAAGTATATGCCATGCAGGATCCCTGTTTTGTGGTTACACGTGCAAGAATACTCTGGGAGATTTGGGGAATGTTAGTGATAATGAACAGGGGATTATTGACTGGCGTTTCCTTAGAAGGCTTGTTAAGCTGCAGGATGAAGAACGTTTACTGTAACGGCAGTCAAGCCTCTGCGTAGTTGTTTTCTTTTGTATTGTAGTTGTTTGTTTTTGGCACGTTTGGTTTTGGTTGTTGTTTGTAGTTCGAAATCGAATAACCAGCAGCTACACGCTTATAAAGCAGTTTAGCAAGATATAGATATCGTAGGATTAAATTCATGTATTAGTATTCGCATTTTGGTCCAAGTATTAGTGGTTATACATTGGACACTTATATTCGTTTACTAGCCACCATCGAGTGTTGGGACAGCATGTAAGATATTGCCGTTGCATGCATATTTCGTAGACTCTGAGCATCGTTTCATATTGTTTAGTTTATTTTATATCGCTTCGTTTTATTCTTTTAGTGCTAGTTTTCTCGTTAAGTTAGTTTGCTTTGTTTTTGCCTGTTTGTTGTAGTTTACGTGTATCAAGTTTAACTGTGTTTTTCATGAGTACTGTTTCATCAGAAATTGGATGGAATTTCTTGGAAATATCCTGGAATACTTGATATTCAGTAAAACTATCCCATTTGCCTGTGTAAATTGTCTAACACATGACATTTTTTCGGTTAGGCTTAATATCAGGCAGTTACATTTACCTCTTGGCAACAGCCTAAACATACATCATAGTGTAAGGCAGAAAATGAAAGTCAACTTGGCAGGGCAAACATTGACTTCTTCAGTAGCCAATGCCTTAGAGGTCTTGAAAGATGACCTCAAATGACCACAATTCAAGGGCTGTGGCCCAACAAGTCAGTTCATTAGAACAATTGACAGAGTGTTTGATATCCTAAATTCCAGAAATCCATATGGCAAAGGCTTCAAATCTCCTTTATGGCATTAAGATATTTAACCGAATCCATTCTTAAGGAAACAGGTGAATATCCTCTTTTATTTCTGACATTTGAGAATCAACTTCTAGTGAAAACCAGAAGAGAGACATTTGTTCTTGGATTTTTCATCAGCATGCAATCCATTCTTGCCTTGTCAAATATCCTATTGCAAAGAGATGGAAACCATTTTGAGTATGTTCTAACATATAAAGGTTCAAGACCACATTGAGCTTCTGTTTGCTTGTATTCAGGGAAAGGGGGTTTTAATAATAACCCTAGCACCCTTCAGCTTAAGTATGCACTGAGAACCATTCTTATACAGCTTTCTATAACTGCATCACAAAAAGCAAATGCAATGCCATTTTGAAAATGAAAGCACAGGATCCTTGCTCAGTCTCAAATGGAGCCCAGGTCATGTGCCAACAGTTGAACTATAGTGAAGCCGTACTTCTTTCAACTACCATTGTCCATTCTCGTCACAAAGCAACTTCCAGATAAGTCGTTCTCACTTAGTTGTCTAAGTAAGAAACATGAAGCAGCGAAGATAATGCTATAAGCACTTTTGGGGGCATTGCATGTGAACCGACAACTGAGAGTGAGGACGATGATAGTTTGCACCGTTCCCTCTGTTCCTCAGATGATGCAGGCCCACCAACCTCTGATAAAATTGCAGCAATTATTACTGAAAAGTTTTCAACATATTTAGGGTTTACGCAAAGGAAGGAGATTCTGGAAACATATTCAGTCCCTTAACAATTCACCAACTGTTTTGTTCCTAAGGTTACTGAGCAAATATGGAGCAAACTGAAGGGCGTTAACAGGCAAAGACACTTGAGAATGTAAATTTTACAAGATGCACTTGTAAAAACATCCAGTGCTCTTGCATGTACTATTTAGGATTTGGTAAAAGCAAGGCAGGACAAAGTCTACCCTGACAGCAAGGCAATAGCCAGGAGATTATTTGATTCTATTGCCTTGCTGGACCATGTCAACATGTGATTCACTTAGCGCACTTTTGAGCCCAGGTCTAAAAGCGTTTTGTGTGCACTCAAACAGACCTGAGCGCTATTTATTTGGCAATGATTTGGCAAAGAGTTTGTCGTCCTCTAAGTTAGAGGGCAAAATCATAGCCTATGAGCACACATCCTCTGCCAGATATTCACCATACCCTCAGAAAGTAAGAAAGTCGTTTGGTGAGTACTGATGAGGAAAAATGAATGGGAACAGGAAACACTCAAGATTATGTCACTAGCATGTATTGTCCTTCATAACATTTGCATAGATCTTGATGACAAAATGAGTAAGAATGTGGATTATAGTTATGATCTAGCTACAAACCAGAGAAGATCCAGTGATGAAGTAAAGGGACTGTTACAAATGACACATAGTAGAAAAGTAGCAGATACATGTAAACATGCTATAATTATTAGAGAGACATTATCCAATATGTTTTGGACTGAGAAGGAAAATTATGGACATGTTTGAACACATAAAGTTTTAATTTTTAAATCAAAAATTCCTGCATCACAATAATTCTGCCCCTTTGCTAACTTTGTTTTAGTTTGGTTGCTAAATTTGTTGTAGGTTGGCATATGGTATTATAGAAGTATGTTGCCTTAGTTTGGTTTATTTTTACAGCATATTAAGCTTGATTTGCCATGGTCTTTGCAAGTAATAAGCTTCTATTGGAGCAATTTCAAATGTTCATATAGACTAAATCCTTGTAAAGCAAATAGTCAGAGGCCTCAAACTATAGTTTAGTACTTGTACAAAACCATATAGATATCCTACACGGGAATTTGGAACAGTTGATTCCTAATGAAGTATATGCAATTTTGCTTTGATTGAGAATACAATCTTGGTTTTCTTTCCAGTCAAGGATGCATTGAACTACCTGCCTCTGCACCTAAAGACCATCAAAAGCAATTTCATATTAGGTTCTGCCCTCCTTCCCAAAAAAGTTATGCCCTCAGGAACTTACATTATTTATATACATAACAGGTATATACCTTTAGGTAAATATAATCATGTTAAAAATGATTGGTTAGCAGCTATCATGATACTAAAAACTATTCAGCTACAACTGTTCATATCCACCACCAATGTATCAGGTCCAGCTAGAATACTGACTTGAATTGCTACCAGTAAACTGATTACTTTCAGGACTTCTGGAGTGGGCAGACTCATTCATGTTTTGGAAAGTTTGTCTCATCAATGTTGCCTGTTGGTTTACCCTGGCTCCTTGCATGTATTGCTGTTGCTCTGTTGTTGCCATCAAAAGTGTTTGCAACATTTGCAACTGCATCTGTGCCTGTTCCCGCTCATGCTGTCTACTTCTCTCATTTTCTTCCTTGAAGTAGGCAAGAAGACTTTCAGTTGGATCATTAGCTACAAACCTGTTAAAGGTGGTCACTGCTTCCTTCAGCAGGCTATTTAGTGTCTCTTTCCTGGCCTTCTTTATTGGCAATGGAGCATTAAGCCTACTTTCTTCCCTGCTTGTACTGTCTGTTTCAGAATTTTCACAGGACACATTTAGTCTTTCAATGTTAGATGTATTGCCCATATTTTTATTTTGCAGCCCAAATGATGGCTCAATACCATTATCTGGATTGAAGGTCTATGCCCTGTTAGATGATGCAAGTGACACTACATTCCTTACAGAAGCAGTGCAAGGAGAACTCGGAATCAAGGGAGTAGAAACAAGCTTGAGTCTTAGTACGATGCTTGGTCGTGAAGTAATCAAAGTAGCAAAGATTGATGGTTTGATAGCAGAAAGGCTAGACAAAGGTGCTAGGGTCGAACTTCCAAAGGCGTATATGAGAGAACATATACCATCAAGAAACGACCAAATTCCAACACCTGAAATAGCTGAAAAATGGCCCCACCTGAAGCGAATAAAAGACAAAATTCCAAAGCTTGATAAAAAGGTTCAAATTAGTCTTCTAATTGGATGTAACTGTCCTAAAGCAATAAAGCCAAAGGAGGTCATTACTGGAAAAGGTGAAGATCCGTATGCTGTAAGAACCTTGCTTGGATGGGGCATAGTTGGACCTGTCAGCCTGCCAAAGACAGTGAACACTGATGAGATCTCCACATGCAACTGTATTGTAGCATGCGAGACTCTTCCAAGCACTAATGACACTGTCAGCATTGTTCTTCAGAGTCAAGGAAAGGAAATAATAGAACCATCTGTGATCAATAAGATGTGTGCACTCGATTTCATTGACCATAAGAAAGCTACAATGCAATGTACATCAAAGGAAGATAGAAGGTTTTTAGAGATAGCAGAGAAAGGTATTCATCAATGCAATGATGGCCATTATGAACTACCTTTGCCACTAAGAGATCAGAAAGTCCAATTCCCAAACAACCGGGAAATGGCACTTAATCGTTTGAATTATTTGAAGACTAAGTTCAGTCGCAATTCATCGTATCAAGAAGACTATGTGACATTCATGTCAAAAAGTATTGATAATGGCTATGCTGAAGAGGTTGAGTCAGTCAAGAACATGACAAACCATGTGTGGTACATACCCCATCATGGTGTATATCACCCAAAGAAACCCAGCAAAATTCGTGTCGTTTTTTTATTGCGCTGCACAGTATAAAGGTGAATCCCTAAATAAGCATCTTCTACAAGGGCCTGATTTGACAAACAGCTTTGTTGGAGTTCTACAGAGATTTTGTCAGGAGCCAGTAGCTTTCACCTGTGACATTGAAGGTATGTTCCATCAAGTTAGAGTAAACAAAGAAGATCACGACCTACTGCGCTTCTTATGGTGGGAGAATGGTGATACAACTAAAGAGCCAAAGGAATATTGCATGACTGTTCATCTGTTTGGTGCAACGTCTTCACCTGGCTGTGCTAATTTTGCATTGAAGAAGACAGCAAGAGATAATGAAGATAGTTATGGAAAAGAAACAGCAGACTTTTTGCAAAATGATTTTTATGTTGATGATGGTCTGAAGTCTGTATGTACAACTGAGCAAGCAATAAAGCTAATCCATGATGTGAAAGAGATGTGTGCCAGAAGAGGTTTCCATTTACACAAATTTGTGTCAAATGATAAAGAGGTCATACGTAATATACCTGAAGTGGATCGTGCAGATGATATCAAAGAACTTAACCTCGATCCCGATGCCCTACCTCTAGAACGTACACTTGGCGTCCAATGGTGTGTGGAATCGGATTGCTTTGAGTTTACCATCATGCTGCAAGACAAGCCATGTACAAGACGTGGACTTCTATCCACCATTAGCTCAATCTTTGACCCTATTGGATTCGTTGCTCCACTCATGTTAGACGGAAAGTCAATTCTGCAGGAACTGTGTGGTCGAGATTTGGATTGGGATGACCCAATTCCTGAAAGTATAAAGGCAAAATGGGAGAGATGGAGAACAGAAATATTACAGTTAAAGAGGTTCTCTATTGCACGATGTTTCAAGCCAATGGATTTTGGTTCTATTGTGAGCACAGAACTCCATCACTTTTCTGATGCAAGCAGCAAAGGGTACGGTCAGTGTAGCTACTTGAGAATAGTTGATGAAAATGGCAAAATCCATTCCACCTTTGTGACAGGCAAATCTAGAGTCGCACCTCTTAGGCCTGTAACCATACCTAGGTTAGAACTTACTGCCGCAGTATGTTCAGCAAGAGTAGCACAACAGTTGAATCAAGAGCTAGAATATTCTATAGATAGAGATATCTATTGGACAGACAGTAAAGTGGTACTTGGATACATTAAAAATGAAAGTAAGCGTTTCCATGTCTTTGTGGCAAACAGAGTTCAAGAAATCCAAGAGAAAACTACTGCACAACAATGGAAGTATGTTGATACCAAGCAGAACCCTGCTGATGAAGCATCACAAGGAATGAATGCTAGAGAGTTTTCAACTTCACGTTGGATTTGTGGACCAGAATTCCTACAACAGAGTGAGAGCAAATGGCCAATCGATGATAACCACAAAGATGTTTCTCCTGATGATCCAGAAGTCAAACGGGCCATCAGCATGGTAAAAATGTCAGATATTAGTTATTCTTCTATTGTAGAAAGAATCAAAAGATTCTGAAGTTGGTACAAAGCAAGGCGAGCCATTGCACTGTGTATTCTGTATGTCAAGAAGCTCAAAGCTAAAGCAAAAAATTTAGACAGCATGCAAAGGGGAGTGCAGGCAAAAGACCTAGAGAATGCAGGACGTGTGATACTCCGAGAGATACAGAAGGCTGCATTCAAGGAAGAGATAGCTAAATTGCAAAAGGCAGAGCAGCAGGGTGATCTCAATAAAGCTAGAAATCCCATTAAAGCTAAGGGTCCTCTAAGCAGACTTGATCCTTGTCTAGATGAAAATAGTATTCTCGGAGTTGGTGGGCGCCTACGCAAATTTCGATTCCGTAGACGGTCAAGCGCATCCTTGATGGTCGAGCGCATCATTTGGTGACAGCACACCTGAAGTTCCTGCAGAATCGCGCCTTTTTGCAAAGCAGCAGTAACTGTTTGAGAAATGGCGGCAAACAAATCTGTGAAGTTCTCTGGATATCATGCGTTTTATAAAAGCGCCACGGTGAGTTTTTTTCTATATTTTTCATGTAAATTGAATTTCATTTGATGGATTTTTGATGCCTAGCTAGGCCAATTTGTCATCAGTGTTTTGTGCCTGATGGACAACTAGTAGGGCCTATCCTTTGGGCCTACCTAACCTACCAAGCTTCTGCCTGCCTCTGCCGAAAAAGGTACTTAGACACATTGCATTTTAACTGCAACATAGATGATAAACCCACACAAGTTTCACCAGAAACCCAGTACAAAGTTTACTTTATCATGCAACGATGACCAATTTGAAATAGAAGAACTTATGAAAGAGAAGAAATAGAAGACTTGTAAGGGCCTGGCCTTTCATTCAATGCAGTCATATTTTATTGTGTCCCTGGTTGGTTTCCAAATTGGAATCAATTCAGAGAAAATCTGTGAGAATGATTTCACAACAAACTGAATTTTTGCCCTAACTAAGCTGTTGACAGACACTTTTATTATGTTTTGGAGCAATGGGCAGGATAGGACAGCATTTGGGAGTCTAATACTGCTATTGACCATTGAGAGGCAAGAATTGATTGGAATAGTGCATACTGTATTTGACTTAAAAAACTTTTAAGACCACTCATGTTTGTTTGCATCAGATTTTAACGGTTGCACAATAAAGTACTTTGGACGATTTTTGCACTTAAAGTAAACTGAGTTCCTTTACTTTTCAGTTTTGACCATGGAAGAGCTATTACAGACATCTATCTCAAATGTACAAAATGCCTTCACTGGCCCAAAGAATACTCAAGAGCTTATTGCACAAGTTCAGAAAGTGATGCCAATGAATCCACTGCACTACGAGAAACTATGTGTAAAAGGACAGACATCAGCATTTAGTGCAAAGATAGATGTAAGATTAAAATCTGAAGAGCACATAAATGCATTCAGTAATGGTTATGGCAGCAGAAACAATGAAGCATTGCGCATATCAAAGACAACAAGAATTTCAACTGTGCAAAATCCTTTTCACCTTGTTAAGTATTTCAGATGCCATCACAATACTAGATATGAGGCTACTAGTTTTGCCTCTGATATATTGACAGTAAATCCTAGAAAGAGATTCAAAAATACGTCCTGTCCATTTTCTCTCATTATAAGACTGAGAAAGAATCCTGAAGAGACAGAAATGAGCTCTGTTATTGAGTTAGAATGGAATCATAACCATTCAGTCAAGTCATTACAATCATTGACTGTCAAAGACATCCCTGATTCACTTGTGCACCAGATTAAGGACATGTTTTCTGGAGGTTTGCTACCAGGGGCAGCTCACAAAGAGCTTATGCACCAGCTTAGATCTGAGTGCAAGAATGACTTAGAGTACCATCAGCGATTAGCTGACCGATCAGAAATCCCACGAAGAAAAGATGTTAATGACATCTATTCAGATTTCAAGAAAGAGCTCTATGGGACTGGCAGTCTGTCCACGATGTTTTCTACCCTTCAGTAACGAATTGAAGTGTTAAAAGAAAAAGATGAAGGTTACACCATAGAATTTCAGCCATTTGATGAAGAAACTAATCAGCCATTTGTCATGGTTGTTGTCACTCCTCTAATGAAACGGGTTCATCAAATGGTGAGTCTTTGTGGGAAAATTCTTAAATTTGTTTACTTGTTTTAAGGTTGGATAGGTGAAGCATAGGACTCAAATCATTCAAATCTTCACAATTTGTTAAATCTGCCAATTTTTTGATAGCTTGATTAGTTTCAAAATGTCAGCAGTTTGATTATATTTGTGAAAGTCATGGAAAATTTTGAAAAAATCAGAATCATTGTAAATTGTAAGTTACTTGAGGAAAATTGATACAATCTTCAAGAAAAATATGGTCTATGAAGGTCTACAATATGTTGGCAAGCAGAAATCTGTAGCTCTTCTGGTAAAGGATTTAGAACTTTGATGTGAAATCACAGCCTAAAAATGTGTGTCTCCTATGCCTTTGATGAAACACCATGCAAGTAAAAGGCTATGCCCCATGTGACGTAATTGGGGTTTTAAATGCCTTTTTTGTCCTATTTCTGTTATAGGTCCCTCAGTCAAAAGACTTGGCATTTTTAGATTCATCTTCAAATATGGAGGAATATTATCTACGAGTGTTTATCATGGTTACACACAGCATTTGTGGGGCTCTGCCACTTGGAATTATTGTTACAAGTGATGAGACAACTGACACCCTAACAGATGCATTCCAGCTGTTCAAGTCCTCTTTGTCAGCCTTTTCATTTTATGGTTCATCTGCTGGACCTGAGGTTTTCATGACAGATAACTGTATGGAACTGCGAGAGGCACTGAAAAAAGTATGGCCAAGCTCAACACCAGTTCTTTGTATATTTCACATTCTGCAACAGGTCTGGCGTTGGCTCCATGAGCAGAAGAATAACATTGAGTTGAATGACAGGGTTTCATTGCTAGTAAATTTCAAGAAAGTTTTATATGCTGAAAGCCAAGAAGCACTTGAACAGCAGTATGACAGTTTGATATGCAGTGATGTTTACCACTGTGAGGTAACAACACTAATAACTTTTGTGAGGCTCAGTTCCTTGTAATAAAAGATGAAGTGCTGCATCGTCAGAAAGAAATTAATGTTGTTGGATTATTAGACAAATTTACGCTGTAACTTGATGACCATTATCGTAATAAGCTACTGTCTGTTGCATCAGGGAAATTTGATGGAATATATAGTGCCAGATTCAAAGGTTGCTCAAAGAGGAACTCAGCTGGCAGTGGATTCAAAAGGCCAACAGTTAAAGAGCAGACCACTGCATTAGAAAACGTTGTCACCATTGAGAAGAACGTTTTCATCGCTCCAAGCCTAAGTTTGGAAAAGAAAACATATATGGTGGACATGAACACTGGAATTTGTCAGTGCTCTGTAGGGTTGGATGGCTCACCATGCAAGCACCAGTTTATTCTTTGGGCAAATAAACTATCAGATGGGGTGAACTTTTTGCCTGTTTTCAGCACAGTACAGAGGCAAATGTTTGCTAAAATTGCAATTGGATCATCTATGCCCTTGGATTTGTATGAAGGCTTGCATGATAGATTAATTTTTGGGCCAGAAGATGTCAGTCTTAGCAAGGAGAATTTAGTGGTTGCTGAAACTTCCGGTTTTGACGACAGAAGAAACAGGAGAAGTGCATTAGCAGAAAGGAATAACATCCCAGACCTGATTACAGTGGATGAATGCAGGCATGCAGTTGATGATGCCTTAGAGCATGGGTGTCAAACTCTGGCCCGCGGGCCAAGTTTGGCCCGCCGTGTACTTTCATTTGGCCCTTGAGGCAATATCAAATTAACATTAGAGCTGGCCCGCTGGTATTATAAAGCGGTGGAGCTGCTTTAAAGCTTGAACGTTTGATTAATTTTGTTATTGTTATTTTATTTTCAAGTTTATTATTAGCCTGTGAAAGAGTTTATATTAAAATACCTCAGAATTTTACCTCGATTTTGTCAAGTTATATAAGTCTTGCTTGTTCAGTATTCATTGCAAAATTTATTTGGGTACATATTAAAAGGATACTTTATTCAACCTTGGCCCGCGGCTTCAGTTCAGTTTTAAATTTTGGCCCACTCTATATTTGAGCTTGACACCCCTGCCTTAGAGTCAGTAAAATCCCACCTTGATGTTACAGACCAGAACTTTCTAAGAGGTATTTTGAAATTTTCAGGTCGAGTGAAGAAAATGCCAAAGTCAAAGCTGACAACTTGCTTTCATAGCTTTGGAGCAGCTGGTATATACAACACAAGATCAACAGCAACATCTATTGTGAAGGCTAAAAGAGGGACGATTCATGTGCAGCCAGGTGCAGTGAAACATCGAAAACTCAATAATGGTTCAAGGAGCAAGCAACCAAAAGGCCAGATAGTAAAATCAAATCCATTTGATAAGATTGCTGAGAGACCAAAACGATTGCATATGTTTGCTGAAAACGTAAGACGAAATGAACCTGTTGCAAAAAAAGCAGGCAGAAGTATGAGCACCAAAACAAGAAGTCATGGGAGAGAAAGATGAAGCAGACGCAATGAAGTGAAGGCCTTGCGAACATTAAAATTTGTTTCCATATCTATATCTTATACTTATGTTGACCTACCACTAAAGTATAAGCTTGCTGGCAGACTCACTGGTTTCTTTTGAAAGAGATTTCTCCTCCTCCACTATATGATAACAATAACAAAGAGCAAAATAGAGATCTCTTTTCAACAATGAAATTTGGTTTCTCGATCCTTGGAACCACACATGACTTTGGAGAGACTTGTGTGATGCAGGCTGGGGCAGAAACCCCTCTGAAAAGAAAGCAGATGAGTCTGCATGCGGGCAACTAGAATATAAAGAAAATGTAGAGGCGAGGGTAACAATATGATGACCCACTGCTAATTAAGGATTATTCAAAACACACAAA
>OLMO02000294.1:14100468-14112416 GCA_900291935.2 Cassiopea xamachana
AGGGCGTGTCCGGGGTTTGGTAGGGCGTGGTCTCAAAAAGTCTTTTCCTGTAACCCAGTCAGCTAAAATGCTGGATCCGCCCCTGGCCTTTATAGATTACAAATCCTTACCGATTTTAGTTATTGATTACTTATACCATTACGATTTATTAACTAATTAGGTAAAAACTGTTATATTTCAGTTTACATATTTGATTGGTATGATTTCATCTTCAACCTCGCCCATTGTTTATCGTGGAGGTGACTTCAATGCTGCTCGAATTCAGTAAAATTCGTCCCTACCCATAAAGCATTAGCCAGTGGTCTTGACACATTTGTCGTGATTCGCCTTTCCCACTATTCACTGGTGTTGGTCCAGGCTAAATGCGTTACATTACCTACATGTTCCTTTGCTTTTCTCTTGGTTTGCTTCCCGTTTCTGCTAGCACTAGGAGGGGCTCTATATTGAGACTTGTTGTTTTGCTTTCTTTTTTTATTCTCTTCAGCTCTGCTACTGATATCCTCAATGGCCATTGAAGGTCATCTTTTACTTTTTATCATCTTCTTCAATCGTTTACTACTTTTGAGGGCTGCCTGCAATGCGTTGTCAGGTTCATCGGGACTTGAAACATATTCGTCAGGGCTTAGGCCTTCTTTGTCCTTCCATTCACCTTCATCCAAACCGCTAACTTTAAGTGCTGCTTCAGGCCTATTATTATTGTCTCCACTGTCACTTTCCCACATATTAAAATCGATGTTCTCGTGAAAACATATACAGAATAACTAGCAAGATGTTTATTACTGATAGCAGATAGCAGAACATCAATAACGCAATACAGAATGGTGCGAAACCGGGTAATATCAAATTGAGCATGAGCGAGCTGAGCAGCCTTCTGCGGGGTGCTCCAACGACGGGTCAACAACACCTCGAACAACAGAAATGCTTAATTACTCACTCACCATTTTTGATCGCGACCAAACACAATTGAGCAAGGCTGAGCAAGACTGAGCACCGCTGAGCAAGACTGAGCAAGTGGTCAAACGAACTGAACATTTTCCAAAGCAGGCATGTTGAGTGCTGCTCAGTGAAATGTTGAGTTCGTTTGAACAGGGCTTAACTCTTTCAGTGGTTTTGATGGTCAGATTCTAATGTTGTATTACACTGGATTCATAATGACCATAAAACACAAAAGTGGTCCATTGAAAATCAATTGACTCAGACTAGGAATCTTGCAGCTAAGCAGCATTGGGTTACTGCCTTTCTCAGAATAATCTGGCAAACATCCCTTCAAGAGGCACGTCATTGTCAAAATTGAAAGAAACAGACTGTGGCAAGTCATTGTCAAAAGTGAAAGAAACACACTGTGGTGGAGTTGGCCCTACATTTCTTCATTCAGAAAAGACTGGCCAATAGTTCAAGGAGGTATCACCGACATTCATTGATTCTGATAAATCAACAACTGTTTTAGTGTCAGCGAATGTACATGCCCTAGCTATACACACACTTATCTTGTGAGCATTGCAGCTGTTCTTTTAAACACATTCAAATACTGAGCTTAGTAATAAAGTGTGTTAAGTCATTGTTTGGAAAATCTCTAACGAAACACACAGGGATTTGCTTTTCTCAGCTGTCTGTGAAGAAGCAACTATGCTATGGCATAAAAGGGCGGAAAAATCATTCACTGATGAACACCACTTCCAGAAGCAAAAGCAGATTGTAGTGTTTTTCAGACTCAAATGGAGATTTACAGGCAAACAGAGAATCAATAATGCATCCTTACCTTATGAAACTAAATTTGCAGTTTTGTTCCCAAAGAAACATCATGTTATGTTATTGATTGCAGTAAAATGCCATAAAATAGTAAAACATAATGGGGTATGAGAAACATTACTGCAGCTATGTTCAGAGTTTTGGTTAACCAGAGGTTGTATAAGATCACTCTTGTCGACATGCTCACCTTGTAAATGGATTACAGGGAAGCCATATGACTAAACAGTGATATAATACAGGCTATTTTTACTACAGTGGAAATATTTGCTTTGTGCTGCCATATTTCATCAATGAGGTCCAGTGTTTGGGTAATGTGTGTGCATTGCCAGCTTACTTCCCCTTCTCTTGATCCAAGGTAACTCATAATATCATGCCTGACTTGTTTTGCTCACCTGCTGTAATTATTTGCACCTATTGGGTTTAGAGGTAAGAATCCCACATAGCCTTGAACTTCATTTCACCATGCACCAAGCTCCATATCTACTTTTGGCAGTTCATTATCAATAAAACCTGGATGACAGTAGCCCTTATCATTAAGCTTATTTTGAGAAATCATCAAATAGTTAGGTAAGGCAACAACAGCTTTGGTGATGATACTTAATTTTTCAACTTTAGCTACAAGTGGCCTTCGAAAAATGTGAAAACTTGCCACAGCAAGTCTGAAACAATTTTCTATGAATCTTCTAGCCCTCAATGTGCAATAAGTAACTAGTTTTGGTAACATCAACCTATAGAATGGCTTGCGCATGAATGGTCTCAACTGAAAAGTATCATCTGCCACAAATACAGAAGGGTATACATTGTTGCTATTATTACCAGGGGCTGGTGGTGCAATGGTCAATGTGTTGCAGCCAATTGCATACCCAAGGTTGCTGTGTTTATACACACCACTGTCACTTTGCATGCCTTCTCCAAAATCAACCAAAGAAAACTCATAATGTGCATTGCATACTGTGGGTAAACAATGCTATGTATGTTCTTAGAACTACAGTAATCATAACCACTTTGTGCTGGTGCCTGCATGAAAAAATGCTTACCATCAATACCACCCAAGCAATGTGGAAAATTCGATTTTCCTCAACATCTGCTGCTATTTTATTCCACTCAGCATGTGGGACATTGAGACATTGAGTATGTGGGACATTGAGAAATCCACATCTCACCAGTTCATTCCACATTGCATCACAAGTTTCACATATTATCCTACCAACAGTGTTAGGACTAACTCTAAAAATATTGGCTATAGAAATTGGAACATCTCCATTTGCTAGGTACCACAGGATGATACAACGGTGTTAGCTAGGTGTGGTGACATAACAACTTTTAGATGAATTTGTACTGAACAGTGCAATCCACAAAAGGAGCTCTGTGACTGTCATTGGCAGAATCTGAAATGATTTGACTAAATATTAATTGTCACATAAAAGGAGCTCTGTGACTGTCATCGGCAGAATCCAAAATGATTTGACTAAATATTAATTGTCACATAACAAATCTCTGACTAGCACGTTGTATAGCCCTTTTTGGGGTCTGTCCTTAAAGAGTGTTCTAATCCACTTCCTTTTGGACAAAAGTACTCTAACATTTTGGAGTAGTAGCAACGTCCTATTCAGAGCACCCATTTTTCTTTCGTGAAGCAAACAGCATGAAAGGAATTGTCCTTGCGACATGACATCCCCAATGCAAGGCAAAAGGCTGAGGAAAAGGGCTGGAGAGCATTTGTCGCTCAAGCACAAAATACAGTATTATGGACTCCTCCTCCTCATCATCATCATCAGTTGGGCCCGCCCAACTCCTTAGTGTACATGTGCCACAATATCCTGTCACTGATCACTGTCTGGAGCTCTTGCAATTCGAGGCCAGTGTCTCTAGTAAGGATGTAAGTGTAGCTACATCTGGTGCCTCCTTGGGACCTATGTCCTTGTTTGGGTTTCCATAGGATGACCTTTGACGCTACTTCCTCACTCCACCAGCAGTGCCCGGCCAGTTTCAGTCTCCGTGTTTGGACAATCAATATCTGAGGCCTTTTGCAATGGTCCATAGAATTCTGTGGTATTAATATGTTGCTTCCAGTTAATATTGAGGATATGCTGTAGCAGTCTGGTGTAGGTGCCATCAATGTCAGTGTTCATCTTGTTGGTGGTGGTCCAGGTTTCTGATCCATATAGTAATATACTCTCAACTTGGACTCCTACCTTGATAAGTACTAGCTAGTACAAAGCACAGACAGGGAACTACAGATTCTACATAAAGCAGTAACGTAGTGAGTTTTGTTTAACACTCATTTATAGCATATGATCTAATTTTTAAGTAATGACGCATAAAGTTGAGGAGTACAAGCCAAAGCATTACTGTATTTACAAGATATGTCAATAGAATGGTAATGTCTGTGTAGCCTGTAAGTGCCAGGGTTTGTGGCCAAACTGTGCATTGTGATCTCTTTTATTGAAGCCACAATAGAATAACTCCAACTGTTATAGCAATAACTCCAAAGTGTGACAACTGGTGACATAACTACCGTCAAACCAAAATGTTTTTCTTCTCGTACTGGGTCATCAAGAAAAATGAAAGTGTAAGAACATATGCTGTATGTATGTATGTATGTATGTATGTACGTATGTATGTATGTATGTATGTATGTATGTATGTGTATGTGTATATATATATATATATATATATATATATATATATATATATATATATATATATATATATATATATATATATATATATATATATATATATATAAAGTACTAAAGGAAAACGGCAACTTAGACTACCATTTCATCCCTACAGCCTGTTTCTGATGAGTGGGCAACCACGAAACAGGCTTGTAGGGATGAAATGGTAGTTTAATTTGCCGTTTTCCTTTAGTACTTTATTCAGCTCTACCACCCAGGTATTGAGCACTGTATTGCGGAATTCATCACTACGCTATTATATATAAATATATACATACATATATATATATATATACACATATATACATACATCCTTTACCACAGCACGAAAAAGCGGCAACATAATTTTGACATACTGAAAGGTCGTCTTTTCATTTAAGTGTTTTGGAATCTGTTTACATCAAGACTCAAAACCCAGTCTTGTGTAGACAAAAAGAGTTTGTTTTCTCATTGGGACTCTTTAAGTAAACTATGTTGATAGGTCCTAATTGGTCACACTTGGGGCCAATTAGACGCATCCTAACACATTAACTGCATCTGGATATAAATTTAGGTTTACCTTTAGGTCATTATCCGACGTTTTCATACTCTGATGAGTGTCGGACGAAAAAAGCTTTCAGTATGTCAAACTTATGTTGCCGCTTTTTCGTGCTGTGGTAAATTTCTGCAGTATCAACAGACTATTTACATACATCCTTCCACTATTTCTTTTATCGCATCCAGATATTTCTTCCTTGGTCTTCCTCTTTCTCTTCTTCCCTCCATTTTTCCAGTCATACATATAGATTCAAAACCTCCCTTTCTTTCGATATGTCCTACAAGCTTTAGCTGGCTTTTGCAAATACTAGTCATTAGTTCTCTTTTATTTTTCACTCTTTTCATTATCTCTTTGTTTGTTACTCTCTGAGTCCACGAGACTTTTAGCATTCTTCTCCATATTCTCATTTCCATTGCCTCTAGTTTTCTTCTGGATTCCTTATTTATATTCCACGATTCACATCCATATAAGAGCGTTGACCATACATAGCATTTCACGAATCTCTTTCTTATATCTATGGATATTTTTGAGTTGGTAATCACTTTCTTTATTTTCTCCACGCTTTGGTTTGCACTTGCTATTCTTCTTCTTATTTCTTTATCATTCCTTCCGTCACAACTTATATTACTTCCCAGGTATGTGAAATCTTTAACTTGTTCTATATCTTTGTTACTTAGTTTGATATCCATTCTTTGGTTATGATCTCTCTTAGATTCTACCATAACTTTTGTCTTCGTTATATTTATCTTTATTCCTTTTAATTCACTTTCTTTATTAACTCGTTGTAATAAGTTTTGTAGCTTTTTCTCTGAGTCTGCTATCAAGACAGCATCATCTACATATCTTATATTGTTAATATTCTTTTATTCCATCCTCTTCCTTTATTTCTCTTATTATAACTTCTGCATATATTAACCTTGCCTGACTCCTCTCTTTATTTTTGCCCATTCTGTCAATTTATCCTCAATCCTTACTGCCACTCTTTGTTTTCTATATAATGTTTCAATCAGTCTAAGATCTTTCCCATCTATTCCTATATTCTTTAAGATTCTATATTCTTTAAGATTCTCATCAGTTCTACATGTCCTACTTTATCAAAGGCTTTCTCGTAGTCAATAAAGCATAGATATATATCTTTTCCTATTTCGATAGTATTTTCAATTACTCTATTAAGTGCAAAAATTGAGTTGATAGTACCTGAGTTCTTTACAAAGTCATACTGTTCTTCCGATATTTCAGGTCTTATCTTACTCCTCATTCTTTCTATGATAACTCTTAGGATTATTTTTGCCATATGATAATGCTAATCGTTCTATGTTGTTCACATTTACATGTTCCTGCTACTTTTGGTATTTTATCATTACTGTTTCTATCATTTGCTCTGGTAAAATTCCTGTGTTATATATCTTGTTTGCTATATCTTTTATAATTTCTAGTCCCTTTTCTCCCAGAGATTCCAGCATTTCCACTGCTATCCCATCCTTTCCAATTGGTTTTCCTTTCTTCACCATTTATGGCTGCTCTTATTTCTTCTTTCATGATTTCTGGTCCTTGTACATCTAATTCTAGATTAATTACTTCTTGTTCATCATTATATATTTCTTTGATGTATTCCGTCCATCTTTTCAGTATATCATCCATTTCCATTAGTAAATTACCTTCTTTATCCATTATTGAGTTATTTTTAGTTCTAGCCTTCTTTCTGTATAATATTTCTCGGCTGAGCTGACAGCTAGAGAACGGGTCAGAGGTGGTGGATAGTGAATGACCATCAGATATGGTGGTTAGCTGCGAAATAAGCTGACGTAGACAAACGAATAAGCAGTCCCGAACCACTCAGCAGCGATATCATCAGACAGAGTAGTAGAAAAGGTGACATATTTCTATATATAAAATATATATATATAGACTAAATATATATATATATAGACAGGCAGAGCTAAATACTTCAGAAAAAGCCAAAATAACAGTGGTGTTTGACTGCAATACACTCACATAACTCTGAGTTTCATGCTGGTTGCGATCATCAGATATGCTGGAAATTATTGTCAAAGCAGTGCTATATATCCTTGGCTGGGTCTTGTGGGAATACTTCGATGTTCTAGAGGATGAATTTGTTCATTTGTCGGCAGGTTCAAACAAGTTCAGTTCTTTTGTTTAGACAATTGCAAGTTGATGTGATGATGTGGAAGTTTTCTGTGGAGCATTGTATGGGCATGCATAGTTGATCACCTCCCATGATATAATGGGTGCGGTGCCCTTTGTCTTTAATTCCCAAACGTATTTCGATGTTCGGTGGAAGTTGCTTTGCCTTTGTGTTTGAAGCTATAATTGTGCTGGTTCCATCATTCTTTAAACGTATTTTCTGTTAGTCCTATATAGTGTGTACCTCCATCTGATGCTATTGTCGTCACATTGCACAAGTAGATCAATTGGCTGTCAAGAAATTTACCATTTAGTATATATATAAATATATAATATATAAATATATAATATATATGTAAATAATATATATATAATATAAATATATATTATATATAATATATATATATATAATATATATATGTATAATATATGCAATATATATATATATATGTATAATATATGTAATATATATAATATATAATATATATAATATATATATAAATATATATATATATATATATTAGACCGTTGAGCTACGCACCAGATGTGTTTGTGCACGGTCCTTACGTTTCACAGTTATTTCTTGTCAGGTTTGTTGTATTGGTTATTTTTGTTTTAACTTCTGGCTTTGATACTTTCGTGTGCTTCGAAGATGCTGAGACGCAGTGTTTTGTTTCTTTTTGCTGTAATGGTGATTTGCTCATTTTGTGGAGATGATTTTAAATCATTAGGCCGCCATTTGTGGGGATGCAAGAAAAAGATGAACGTAAATAATGGTGATAACTTTAATGGTAATCAACAGTCTCAACAGCAGTCTCATTCGCGAGTATTACTGGATTATGGAAATAGAAATACATCGTTGTCTCCTAGCAATTGTCATAGCGTGAAATGTTGCTGTGGAAAAATGTGTAAAGGTATACGTGGCCTTAAGATGCATCAACGTACTTGCCGAGTAGTCAAGGATCTTACTGAAGAAACGTTTGAATTTGTAGAGGAGAACCTTACCGGTTCGTACAATAATGACAATTATAACGAAGATATGGATAACAGCATAACTAACTCTATCCCTGATGTCAAGCCTGGAGTCAAATTACCAAAATCTGATGATCAGTGGAATGCTGCAACTTTGTTTTTCATGGTATTGCTACCAATTTCTGGATTACACTCGTCAAGTATAGATGATTTGATAGACCTTATGAACTCAACTATCTACAACTATTTCTATGATAATTTTGGTTACTCGGAAGATTTTATTAGCGATGAATTGGTCAACAAGTATAAAGACTTAACAAGAAAAGTCGTTAAAATCAAATTAAAAATTTGTAAAGCAGTCCCAGGCCTCCCCGAACGAAATTAGGTACGTCTCACGCTTATTACGTAATAGGATATGCACTTCCGCTGAGATTCCATCATCTGAATTTGCCCATGATATCAGAAGTGAAAACAATTTCTGGGGGTATGTGAAAACCAATCTAAGCAGCAGTGCCTCACCTTTTCCTTCTTTTACTATGGCAACTTGTACTACTTTCTTCAGAGACTTTTTCCGTGCCAAACAACCATCCAAGTCGTTTAAAATCCCAAGCTGGATTCCTTCCCTTCCTCAGCCTACAATACCATACAATCTTTCCTCTCCTTCATACCAACAAATAACCAAGATCGTTCGTAGAATGAAAGCATCTGGATCACCCTGCCCTCTCGATAAACTTTCTGTTATTCCTTTCAAGCGTTGCCCTTATCTTAGAACATACTTAACTGAACTATTCTCGTTGCTTTGGAAGTCTGGTGAGATTCCTATGAATTGGAAAAGGGCATGCACAGTCCTCGTTCATAAGAAAGGTGATACTTCGGATCCCTCCAACTTTAGGCCAATAACTCTTGAACATGTTCCATTGAAGATCTTTACCTCCAGTGTTCGTGACTCTATGTTTTCATACTTGAGCTCTAACAATTATCTAGAGCACAAAATCCAGAAGGGCTTTCTCCCTAAACTATCAGGCATGTGTGAACACACTGCTCAAATGGCGCAAGTAATCAACAAAGCACGAGTGAAACAAAGATCTCTTATTATCACCTTACTAGATCTCAAGAATGCATGCAGTGAGGTAAATCATAATCTTATTCCGGAAGTACTAAAATACCATCATATCTCTAATCTAATTTTCATACATCTATCATTACCAAGTCGTTCAAAACTCCATGTATAAAGGTGGGAAGGGGTGTTTTACAGGGTGACTGCCTCAGCCCATTAACCTTCAATCTATGCTTTAATACCTTTATCAGATATATCTCTGATCCTACGTTTGCACAATTTGGATTTTCTACAGCCTCTTTAACTCCATTGCACTGGTTTCAGTTTGCCGACGATGCAGCTGTTATTACGAGTCTGGAACAAGAGAATCAGCTTTTATTGAACCATTTTTCTAGATGGTGTAATTGGGCTGATATGACCATCAGGGTTGATAAATGCTCCTCATTTGGAATCAAAAAGACTTCAACCTCATCTGTGCATTTTTTGCCTAAACTTATCAATCATGATCTCGTTCCCACTGTCAGCATTGGCAGTTCTTTTACCTATCTCGGCAGATACTTCTCCTTCTCTATGGATAACGCAGAGCACATATCTATTTTATTGGAAACTATTAATAACTTATTATGTACAATTGATAAAATCCCTTGCCATCCTAAAAATAAACTGTTGCTATACCATCGCTATGTTCTCTCTAAAATTTCCTGGCACCTCACTATAGCTGATCTTAGCAAAATGTGGGTAATTGAAAACCTAGATAACAGAGTTGCGGATTATGTGCATTGGTGGTTTGAATTGCCAATAAGCGCCACCTTAAGTAATCTCATCATCAGCAAATCAAACTATGGCCTAAGTCTTATTCTTCCATCTACCAAGTTCATACAGTGTCAAACAATAATTCGGAATGCTTAAAATCCTCTCCTAACTCTGATATAAAAGCGTTGTGGCAGGATTCTAACACCTTTACCAACATTCAATATGATCAGTACAGAAATGCAAAGCAAGCTCTCAAATCTATTTGAACTCACCACCATCATCGTATAACAAGTGAATTAACATCACAAGGACTAGTTATGTCATCGGTTGTTAAATACACTTCAAAGGTTACCACCAGCATTTGGTCACACGTTCAGCAAAAACTACCCAAGAATATTTTCAACTTTTCTCTGAAATACTTAACAAATACATTAGCAACTCGAAAAAACCTCTCAAAGTGTTCCATCTCTCAATCGTCAGCATGTTCCTTTTGCCTGCAACCTGAAACTTTGCAGCGCATTGTTTCTAGCTGTAAGCTGTGTCTAGAACATGGTAGGTATACCTGGAGACATGGTTCTGTCCTAAAGTCCATAGCTAAGACATTTTCCACGCTTACAGATTGCTCATTATACGCAGATCTTCCTGCTTTTATATCCCCTTCTTTTATCACAGGTAGCACTTTCTGACCCGATCTTCTCATAATTACTAAGGAAAATATCCTGTATATTCTTGAGCTCACTATTGCACACGTATCATTTGCTACAGAACCAAAGACGACCTGGTGGACAAAACATGATGATTGATAACACAAGAAAAGATCTATTTAGATTAGGCAACAATATGATGACAGACATTCATACATTCAGTATGGTTGATAACAAACGCATGCCGCCGCATATTTATCTCATTCGTTCATTCGTTCGTCTAGAGATCATCATCACCACAAAGACACAGAGGACATTCTACATGCAGAGCGCTAAATAATGCTATTAGAGATAACACAATGAACACTATTCTACAGCATCATTGCGGTATTTGCTGGCCTCCACTATACGAACGAACAACAATATGTATATACTGTTGGACAAATAATGATCGAACACCATTAATTAGCACATCTCAAGATACCCATAATGCACTATACGGTCACTATCCACTACTGAGCAGAATATTAATTTGCATACTTTGTGGTAGACAACAAAGCAATCACGGTCACATGTGGCAGCATTTTGACCCTCATGATTACTGATTATTTTCTAGATGTCAACATCATCAATACAGGAACGACGACGAAAAAGAAAACGAGATCATGATGATGCCCCCACACAACCACCAGAATTATCACCAAACTCGAAACTTTTTAAATTAGAACGTGAAGTGGACTTTATATATACCAAACTACGATATCACAACGCACGAATACACACGAAAACCCTCCACCACCCTCACCACCAAATTCTAGTAGAACAGAGGATGAGGAGAACAATGAGGATCTGAATTCCAGTAGTAGTATATTAGCAACACCAATTACATCATCCCCACCCTCCTCACCCACCGCTGCACTGTACAATGATGATGAACTACAAAAACATCACAACTTCGTGGAATACAAGGAACCCACCACCACTGGAAAATACGGAGGTAATTCTCCATATTTTCCATACTTGGAAGAGCCTCCCTCATGCGATAGTAATGATACAGCATTGGAATATCAAAACTATCAAATAAAGCCTCAAGTATACTCTAGAATGTCGTTCTACAGTGGAGAAAATCATTGTCATAGCATATTATGTGGAGGAATCAAAGTTAAATCTTGGCACACATGCATGACCGACTGTATACACCACCTAGTCAACACAAAGGAAAGGATAACAGAAATTGACTGGCACGACTTTGGGACAAAATTTATGACGCGGATTAAAGATGATTACGAATACTTGGAGGCGTACGATAGATTGCGTAAAACGTCTCTGGTTACTACAACCAGTACATGGGAGATCTTCCAGCCGATGCACATTTACGAGCAATCAGAATCAGATATAGCGTAAAACAC
>OLMO02000294.1:14122338-14138593 GCA_900291935.2 Cassiopea xamachana
TATTGAACCGTGTAGCCTAGCGTAGGTTTGCGATCATTTTTTCACTATCATTTCTCGCAAATTTTATCAACAATTTTGCTCTGAAAGTCAACCACACCCCTCAGGGGGTCACATGGTCCTTCACAGTAACATGTGATGTCATCAATTCATGCATGCAAGTGGGGGCACTTCTTGTCTTTCCAAGGCTAATTTGCAGATATGCACGCGCAGCAGGCATTATATAACAGCTTCTATGAGTAAAGTGAGTTAGAGGTACTGAGCCAGGTGCAAGTGTAGCGTAAAAGGTTCTTATATTAGTGGATGTAAATTGAGTCTCCCCTACTACTCGAGCTATGTTAATCATATCTGTCACTCTCTGTCGTTGTCTTTGGCATGTATCATATTTATGTCGCCAGTGTCATAGTTGTTATCCAGTTCCTTTTCTAGGTTGTATAGTATGTTCATGGCTTTGTGTTCTTCAAGTACCATGCATGCTGCTCGACATCGTTTGACTGCTAAACGTAGGTGTTCCAGACCAGATTGACATAAGTGTATAATTATTGGATTTGCACAATCATGTATATACTCCCTATCGTCGTCATCCATACAGCTGATTCTATGTTCGTCGTTTAACATCCTTAGCAGTGACAGATAGATGTCTGAATATTTGTCATCCTTCACTAGTGCATTGCTTACATTTGAGGTAGACTCTAGTAGGTCAGCAGAGGCAGATGATGTCCTCAGTTTCTAGTAGTCAATAAGGTATATATAAATAACTAGTCGGATGACGATGACGATTGTGATGATGTTAGTGTCTCCTTTAGCAGTGTAATAATTTTATATAATATGTCGTCTTCATCAAATGTGGGGGGAAGCAGACGACTGAGCAATACAGTGATTAGTCTAATACGTATGAAATCGTCTATAGTAAAATTAGATAGAAATAAGAGATCCACGTTATTTACCTTTGGGTTAGGCTCTTCTGCTGCTGATGCTCCGTCTGCATTATCAGATGACGACGATAAGGATGCTGGTGCTGCCGAAGTTGCACTTGCACTTGCTGCTGTTGATGAGGCATTTGCTGCTGGTGACGGGGGGACGTGTGCATAGGTGTGATCATCGCTAGCAATGCCGCTAGCAGCATTAGTCACCTCAGCGTTGGGTGATTCGTCGGCATTGTAGGCAGTATTTGTGCTATCAGCCATCTTGCTATCGGCCATCTTGCTTGCGTAGATGCTTGTTAATCATACGTATTGTTCGTCTGTGTGTGAGCCAAGACACAAGTGGTGAATCAGTTGTGTGTGTATCTGTATTTATAGGGAAATGCTATTGGTCACATGGTGGTTCGACTCACAGTGTGATACAGTGTCTTTTATTCATTCGAGTTATGGACTTTGACTTGTGGTGGCATGATTACTAGCTTCGGTTATTGTTTAGCTGTTTGTGAGTGACAGAACAATGGTTAGATTGGTACAATAGTAGTAAGCTGTTGACCTTTGAAACGTGATGTGTTGCATAATCAAACACAGAAAGAGCGTATTTTTGTGATCTTTTGCAAATGCCGACATAGTTGCACAGCATGTCTGTTGACTCGCATATTTCAGTTCTTACGTGGGATGTGGCACGATTGTCAATCATGCTAAACCTATAAATAAGCGATCCAGCGTAAAACGTTTACATAAGTCCATCAAACGCTACAACGACGGATTCGACTTGGCTCTACCTCCTAAGAAACTAGCTGTGGCTATGGAAAAGGTCTTCCATCAACATGGACTACTGGTAAATCAGTCTATTCCATTACAACTAACAGAAATAGAAAAAACAGAGCACTAAAGAACCCTCTTCGAAATGGAGTTCCACTACCAGCCCCTACAGCTAGAGGCGACCTATTCTGGATGGGACTATACACGTTTCATCACCCACAAAATAAGGAACAGTGTGTTGATGAGATGTATGGGCGTCTTGTTCGTACACACAAACGGGGTCATCAAAACACACGACCAGTACATTGGTGGGGAATAGAATGTACAGTTCACAGATGGTCAACATCACAGGGAGATCTATTCCAACTATCGCAGAATTTGTCCTTCACGCCAAATGAAGTATTGTCATTTATGACATACATCACCGCCCCATACACCTATGACGGAGCCAGCAACTGCTTGAAAGACAACTGGGCCTCACGATTGCATGAAATAGTAAATTCTCTTAAGACATCATCAGACAGCACAAATGATGAAGTAATCACAAAGAGAACCCACTTATCAGAGGAGGATGACTGTACTTCCTTCACTCATGCATTGCCACTTGAATACAATGACGTGCCTGATCTGGTAATTAAAGACTTTGGAGAATCACTTGCAGTCACACCACCACAACAGAAAAACCGCAAACGTAAAAATTCAGACTGTGACATAGGACAACCACCAAATGCTCCACTGCGAAAGAACAAATCAACATCAAAAATATGAAAAGGACGAGCGGCCTCAGCAGCACGTGCAGTGAAGATGTCATCATCAAAACTTGTGCATATTGAGGATGATGATGAGGATGGTCAGGATCAAGAAGCAATTGTCCCGTCTACTACACCAAACAAAATACGAAAACGACAGACATCTGCTACACCACCACCAACACAACCAACCCCTAAGAGAAAACGAGGAATGTCTCCAGCTACGCTACCTATAGACATCAACGATGGCTTCTACGACAACACTACCACTACCCCACCACTTAGTGATATCGATGACGATGATGATAACAATGATAACGACGACAATGATTCATACACGATCATTGAAAATCCCAATGGAACAGATGGAATTCGTGAATTCAATCCAGATCAAGAAAGAGACGAGGATCTGGAGGACGACGATAGAATTGAACCATCACAACAAGTTCCCCAAAAGGACCAGATTATAACATAAACTTATCATGAACCTCCTTATTGACTATTAGTATATATACCAATGTTTTGCTGTTGCTATTATACTGCATTAATCTAATTGAATTACTACTCTATCATATATAGTCTATTACTACTTTCTACCTCTGCCTGAAAAACGCATGCGTATATTAGAAACCCACAAATAGGTCTCAAATAGTAAAATCAGACTATAAATATGTTCTGTATATTATTACCAACTTTGGGTAGGATACATGTGCTCGGAGCTTGGCCACCTCCCACACACACCTACCTGAAGAAAGAAGAATGCAACGATGAAGACCGATAATCGAGGACTCGCTGTAAGTACAGGTTACATTACTATCACATCGGTCGTAGTAGTGCTGCTCCATCTACTAAGTCTAAGGCAAGCTAGGAAGGTGTTATGAGCAAAATCATCAGGAAAAAACACTACTCTACTACTTATATATAGGTATAGGGACTTAGGAAGAATTGAGGAAGGAACAATGGGATGACAACACATCAGGATGGTTGATACCAGCCAGCCTATAGCTATAACAGCACGCGCCTAAAACTGATCATAAACATGGTCAAAATCTGAGAGCTTGTTTCAAAACTATAGTTATGTGTCACAAAATCTCTATGCAAAGTGGTCTGTCTGCGTCCCCTACTCCCCCTCTTGGTGGTCTCTGTATCTCTCGGTAGCCAGGTCAATCAATCAGGTCTGCACACAACACACTAACATCAATAACAAATTTTGGTATAAATTGTCCAAACATAAAACTGTGGGAATAAACCACTAACCACTAATCTTAGGAGGGGTACCCTCCCCCTAAGTTTCCCCTTTTCTGTGTTGCTAAGATAATACGATAACACAAGCGCAAACGCAAGAGAATATAATATATTCAGAAAGAAAGATAGAGAATACAGAAAGAGAATATAATAGATTCAAAAAACATACTAACATATAAATGATCAATAATGTGTTCAATATAATGTTCATATTATTGTTTATCTCTTCTTGGCATATTTCTCAAATGCACCAAATTGCCCTCACTGTCTCTAGTACATAACGTACGCTGTGATGGCACACATGGATAACTTGTATATGTATAGTATCCTCGCGGATTCGAATGATCGTCAATGGAGTACTCGTGTGGATTGAAAAACCAAGTATCATACTCCTCTTCACTCATATACACCGGAAACACTGACCCTCCAAACTCTCGTTGATAAAATGTGTTTGGTGTGCGTCTCCATCTATCTTTCTCATCTGTTTGTCTTGCTGGCATGTCCATCTCATACGGTGCATAACATGCCGGATATGCAGCTATATTACACAACTGACCATAATGCTTCTGCGTCTCCGTATGTTCTTCATGACAATACTTTTCATTACGAAACACCTGTAATTCTTTATGAGAGCCATACCATACCGTCTTTTAGCAATAAACTCCACCCAATCATCCTGAGACATGTTCCTCACCACATGCTCTATGATATAGGAATTAAACCCCATACTTCTTCCTGCTCTTTCTCTTTCATCTACTGCTACTGATGGTGATGCTCATAGAAGATGCAATCGAGGATCGACTGGTGTCGGTCTGTGTGGTCTTGGGGGTCTGCTGCCATCATCATCATATGGTGGTGGGGGTGGATTTGGTGGTGTCACTGGTTCATATGTTGGCAATGGTGGTGGTGGGGGAGGTGGTACTTCTACATCATCGTGATCTGATTTGTCGCCATCGGACAGTTCAATTTTTACAACTTTCGTTGGTGTATAGCCCTGATATGGTCGTCGTTGTAGTGATGGTGATCTACGTCTCTTGTTGTTCATAATATTTTCCATCTCTTTAGTAAAAACCCATAATTTGCCAGACTTTGTGCTGAGTTTTGGAAATCTGTTCACTCCATCGTATTTGTGAGCAGCTACTAATAACTGCGATACACGTCAATACCTTGCTGTATCATCTTCCGTCGGATCTGGTGGCATCTGTCTACCATCTCTAACATCCCATAACCATATTTTTAGAATCCTCAAACATTTGGTTAAGGAATAATTATTCATAAACGCTTCAAAATGATATCTGTATGGAGTTGTCATATGCTCCTTCATGACTTTATTTACTGCATCTATCTCTGTTTGGTATGGTTTGTATAACCTGGCCTCTCCCATAACTTTCTCCCACCTGTTAAATACCTCAATTCTAGTTTTTTCATTGAATACTTCGCTGTATGTTGTATCCTTCTCCTGATGTTGGTGATTCCACCAAGACAGAAATGCTGGCCAACTATGCTCTATTTTCGAGTCTTCTACGAATGCCATGTATTCCAATCGAATATCAGTAGAATACGTTTGCAAAGCATACGTTAAAACATTTTGTTTCTCATACTCTGACACCACAGCCTCTTTTAGCCGTCTTAACAGATTAAACGGTAGTAGGATCTGTTTCCGTTTTGTCTCTACCGCTTCTGAATCTACTGTTGTATGTGTAGTCGTCATTGGACCAATCTTTGCCGTTTTTACCTCTTCTTTGCCTCTGTCGTCGGTGGATGCCATCGTATTCTCATACAGTTCCACTTCTGTAGTCGATTCACTAACTGAATGACCACCTAACTCAGTGTCTCTTTTTATAGCTAGAACGCGCCAAAATGATTGACATCCCACCTTTTTTTAGCATTTTAGAGTTTGAGATACGCTCTCATTGTTTTCAACTACACTAATCTGACCTTTGGACTTTTCAAATACGCTCTCATTGTTTTTCAAATACGCTAGAGTGCCCCTAGGCTACATATCTCGCAAATGAATGAAAAATTTTTGGTCACCTGTCAAATATGCTACCTTGAACTTTTAAATACGCTAGTGCTGCCGGAGGGCATGTTTTCAAATACGCTGGACTGATCACGTGATTTTCAAATACGCTGACGAGCCAATGGCACCAGACTACATTACTACTTATATATGATTGCATCAGAACGTAATTGACTAACAATTTGGATCATGGAATTAAGCTAACCTATTTCATGGCTTTATAAACTATGCTTTTTGGCCATGATTCTTTTCCTAGTTTCTTACTACTATGCTACCTCTCAAAAGCACAAGGATGAAACATTTCAATAAATGAAGAATAAACACTTACCCTGCCATGCAAGTGCAATGAGCTGCAATAATGTTATCATTCTGTTTACTGATTGCTACTCAAGGCACATGTGGTGTTTCATTCAGTCTTTGTGAAGGCATGGCATTGGCCTTCAATAAATGATCTGCTTCTTGGCAGGGACATCTGCTTCTGGGCCTACTACTGTTCTTACTGTATGTGAACGACGTACCATCTATTATTAAAGCAGAAATCATTATGTTTGCTGATGACACAACTTGCCTATCCCATTGTCATACAGTAGAGATAGTTTCCACTGGAGTTCAAGGTGATTTGAATAGCCTGTATGAGTATGCACGGAAAAATCACCTGGTACCACACCCTGATAAAACCAAGGTTGTAATTTTCCACAAGAAGAGGCAAATTATAGAGCACCAACCACTTCTCACCCTTGGCGAAAATGTAGTGCAGTACGTAACTTCCTATAAGTGCCTTGGATTCACCTTAGATGACAGCTTGCACTATGATCTTCACGTGAAAGATATCTGCAGAAAAATGAAGTATGGAATCCAAATAATAAAAAGAGTTAAATTCTATCTACCAAAAGAATGCCTAATTACAATAGCAAACTCTCATGTATTATGTCACCTTGACTATTGTGCACCTCTTCTTCACAATCTCTCTGCTGCTCAGGTGGACAAATGTCTTAAATTGCAAAAGTATTGTGCACGGTTGATCTATGGTTACAACAGACTAACTCCTAGCAAGCCCTTATTCATTGAACTAAACTGGTTGCCTGTTCATCAACGAAGTGAATATCATACAGGTTGCTTAATGTAACATCATGAATAAAACTGCACCATCATATTTGATAGATATCTTTAAGGAGTCAAAAACAATTCATACCTACAACACTCGGCACTCTGGAAAAAAGAACCTATTCATTGCAAGAGGAAATGGCACTGAGTACACCAAAACCCTTCAATTCTTTGGAAGCAAATTATGGATCTCTTTGCCAACTGAAATAAGGCAAGCGCCCTCAATGGAAAAGTGTAAGAACCACAGTTTTAACTAAGTTATGGGTATTATCAAGAGTGTGAATTACACTCAATATAAATGGACAGTTTAGTTGGACTTTTTATTGATAAATAAAACTCAAATTAATTTATTTATATACTTTTTTATTTATTTATTTGTTACCTTTTCATTTATGTATTTATATTTACTTTCACTTTGTATTTTCAGTGAACCAGATTGTAACCAAGCTTTAGCTTAACTCTGTTATTCACTTTAAATATTGAATACATACATACATACATACATACATACATACATACATACATACATACATACATACATACATACATACATACATACATACATACATAGTGCATTACTATTCCTACCCAACCACTGCTGACCTGTTTGTGGGCCTCCAAGCTTTTGTGATTTTTGATGGCTTCTTGCACGTAAATCCCCTTTGTGTTCACAAGATAATTGTAAATCTCAGGCCATTTGAGATTAGGCCACTAACTGGTTCATTTTTTGAGGCATCTGCTTGCCTTGCAGCTGTGTAACGTTCTCAAATATCTTATCCTGGCTTCCCCATCAAGGTCCTTATACCTAAAAGAAGTCGTATTCATGGCAGGGCATAAAATGCAAGCACTTAGTGATTGGGTTGAGCTGTTGAGTTTACAATGCTGCAGTAAAATAGCAATAACAACCAGTCTGTTTTCACTGCAGCTTACTTGTCACATGATTTGTGACATTGCATGGCAAAGGTCTATTTGCTGCAGTCGGAGTAGTCATTAAGGCCCTGTTTACACTAGAGTAGATCCAAATGGATCTGTACCCATACAAGCACAAATAGGTGTTATAGGTTTTCCCATGTACACTAGACCTAATGCATCTGTACTCCTTCGGATCTGCTATCATGACCGTTTTGGGATCACAACCCAAGGTGTACTCATTTGGATCTGTTCCTGTCTAGGTCAAGTGTAAATGGTTGGAACCAACCTAAGCAGGCAATTTGTTGGAGCCAAATCTCAGAAAGTTAAGAAATGGATGAGCAATGCCAGCAGAAAGTTCTGCCGCTCTTCACATACTTAATGTCATCTTTCACTTCATCACTGCAGTATATGGTGGTTGTATGTACTCAACATAGAATTCGTCAGGGGAGACTTGCCTATGGATATGGATATGGATAGTACAGGATAGTATGGATAGTACAGGATGGTGAAAGGCCTACAAAATATGAGGGAGAACTTTGAGCAACAGCACTATAAGCACTGTAAACCAAGGAGATTCTGGCTATGACCAGGAAGAAACAGTGCGTTGTGGAAAAATGTCTTGGATGAAAGAGTTGTTGCAGAAGATGGTATGAGAATTTTAGGCTATCAAAGCAAAGTTTTGATCACCTTCATGTGGAACGTCGACTATGTAATAATATGCAAAACAAATAACTCATTTATGAGAGCCTTTGTCTATTGAAACCCAAGTTGCTATAGCCCTATAGTATCTTTCAGACAAAGGGTGACATTGTAAAGTAACAAATACATGTGGAGTAACAAGGGAAACTGTGTGAGTAGTGGTCAAAAGAGTTTGCTATGTCACGACTGAAGTTATGGAGCCAAAGTATTTCAAGCTGCCCTTCACTAGAGGAGGATGTTGATAAGCGTGAAGAAAGTTTGAGAGAAATCATGGCTTTCCACAATGGTCAGGTACTGTGGATGGCACACACATATTTGTCAAGCAGCCATCTACAAATGCAACTGATTACCTTAGTTGTAAAAATTGCTACTTGATGAATGTCCAAGCAACATGTGGCTACCTGTATAAGTTTATGGATGTGGTAACCAAATGGTCTGGAAGTGTGCATGATGCTTGTCTTTTTGTCAAGTTCAACCATAAATAAGATGATGCAAACTAGCAGTATACCCGCTTGCATAACAGTGTTAGTTGAAGGCCAAAAAAGTGTCTCTGTTTGCCTGTTGGGAGATGCAGAATACCCCCATTTGCATTATATTATGAGTATGCTGGAGGAGGCAGGACGGCAGAGGAAAATGTCTTTAGCCAAAAGCTGTCAGCAAGGATAACAATCGAATGTGCTATTGGCCAACTTACAACTCATTTTGGGGCATTACAATGAGAAATGAACATATGCTAGAAAGACCGTTCCCATGTTGTTTACAGCTGCTTATTCTGTGCAACATCTGTGAGGATCACCATGAATTGGTAATTAGGATGCAGTTCAATGGGCAATTCAGTCCGATAAGGAGAATCAAAAGAATATGTTAAGAAATGTATGGTGGCCCATGCTTGCCATTCAATTTTTTTAAAAAAATTTTTCAAATTGTGGCCCATGCTTGCCATTCAATTTTTAAAAAACAATTTGTCAGATTGTGGCCCATGCTTGCCATTCACTTGTTTTAAAAAAATTGTTCAGATTTTCCTTTCTTCCCAGAAAAAAAAAGAATTTGGAATTTTTTTCCCAATATCAATGATTTTTTTGGAATATTAAAAAAATTTTTTTCAATACCTTTCGAAAGCGAAAAAGTTTGAAAATTTTTCTCACCGCAAGCCCAAGTTTGCCACAGTATACCAGCATGCTTTTCAGTAGAGAATTCCTTGTAAGGAAGATGGCACTTGTAGCACACAAAACATATTTTCGAAACGACAAGTGGAAGGAAGATACCAAACTTCTCGAAGATCTAGTACAGTATATTTCACAAGGATTACGTCAACATGAAAGTCTTGATTTCCTAGAGCGCGATTACCGTCAATATACATGGAGTTTACAGTCTCTTGATAGACGATGCAAATACTTCAGGATACAAAGGCATAATGAAGCCGTTACAATTGATCAGTTGTGATCAGTAGTTAAGAGTGAGCTGGATGGCCCCGGGAAACTTCTGGGTTACCGCGCAATGCATGCCACAATTAGGCAAGTATATCATTTACATGTACCTGACATGCAGGCCTTGAAAACCGGGCACTTGCTAACAGGAAAAGAAAAAGGCTATGTGGGAACTTTGTGACAAAGGGACCCAACTGGATCCATTCTTTGGATGGACATGCCAAACTAATGGGGTACCAGAAAAGTACATTTCCGTTAGCTATATATGGCTGCTTAGATTCTGCAAGTAGGAAACTCTTATGGCTTAAAAGTTGGGCAACGAATTCGGACCCCAAAATAATAGGAAGATGGTATTTTGAACATCTATATGAGACAAAGGTGATTGCCCAAAACCTAGGAATTGACAAAGGCACAGAAACTGGGGAGATGTCAACAATGCATGCATTTCTTATGTCAGAGCTTGGTGCAGAAGATCCTGTTTCCTCAGTTGTGTTTGGCCCATCAACATCAACTCAGGTAAAACAATTTTTGGTGTACATTCACATAAAATCTGAAAATCAAAAAATGATTCCAGTTAAATCACTGATTTGTGATTACAGGTCCAGAATTTGACTGCAGATATTACCTTGGAATCTCAAACATTTGTTACATATCTTATTTTGTTCTATATTTAAAGTTTTCTGCATACCTAGATTGAAAGATGGTGGCGTGAGCTCCAGGAACGCCTGGAGCTATACTATAAAGACCAGCTCAAGTACTTGAAAGAACAGCTATTTTATGATTCACAAAATGAAAATGACAGGTGTGCTTTGTTGTTGGAAAGATTTTTTAGATAAACCCTATATTCAGATCTTATTCATTATGGGAAGCATACAATTTTGGAGCAGTTTCTTTGCATATATTGAGCAAATTCATGGACACCAGAAAATCTCTTTCAGATGCATAGTTCTGATCATAACATGAGGAAATATAGTAGATATTGTTGTGTGAAGGCATCAGATGTTTATTACCTATTGTTTTATCCTATTCTATCCATAGATGTCTTCTTGCCTATATTTTTGTGTTCCAGTTCTACAACAAGAGCTTGACACTTTCAAGGAGAAAATCTGGAACAGTCTCAGAATACGACAACAAAAAGATACAAATCTACCATCAGGTGTTCCAGATCATATCTACAGCTTCCCAGCAGAATATGGGTTGGAAGAGTGTGGTATGCTAAATAAACTTTTTGCCATCACTAGACAGAAAATTTTATCATGCTCATACATTATTAGATATTCACTTATAGTGTAATAGAATGTAAAAAGGGACATTTGGTTATTAAAGTAATGACCATGAAGAAATATGTATCAAAAAGAAGCACAATACTTTTTTTGCTACCAAGTGTTATGTTACCAACAATAAAAAAATTATACAAAACACAGCAATCAGTAATGTGCAGTTAACATGCTAATTATATGCTAATTATATGGTAATTACACAACAATACCAATTTGCATATGGATGTGATAAGCAGAATCACCCAACTCTATTACCAGAGGTGGGGGTGGGGATGGGGGATCAGCAATGAGTAGATATCCAAGGTTAAGATATGAAGTATATATTCATTGTGAAGTGATTATTCATTTGTTTACTTCTTACAGGTATGCCAGTAACTGAAGATATGTTGAGAAAAGTGGCAGAACTTTCTCATGTTTATGAGGTTGGGGACAACTACCTTCCAGAAGCCTTCATGGAGGAATGTCAGCATATTATTGCAAAGCCTGAGGATATCAAGCCTAAAGACTGTGTTAATGCATTCATATACTTAAAGGAAAACTATAGCAATGTACATTATTTCTGCTTTCTTAACTGCAAAAAATAAAAAAGGATTATGGGAATAAACTTTTGTTATTTAGATTACAGTTCAAGTGTTCATAAGCCATTTATGTATAAATTGTCTCCACTAAGTACTATTTAGCTTTCAAGTACAGGAAGTTTAAACCTTTGCATAATCCATTGCATTTGTGATTTCTTGTAAAGTTTTCAATTGCAAAATATGCAAGATTGCCTGCACAAAACAAGTACTCATCATCTTCCTTCAGTGTGGTTGTTGCAATTTCAGGATCCATTAGCTGGTAATTGCAGCCTTGAATATCTACTACCATTAGCCTCCTTTGTGATTTCTCATATGAGAAATGTACAAATGCACTAGCTTTTTGGGAAATTATTGCCTGGTTTCCTGTAACTGTCCCTGTATTATTGATGTGTTTCTCAAAGTTTCCATGTATATATTTCTCTATGGTGGCAAACTCTTTTGATGGCAGTTCACACATGAAAACTTCATTGTATTTGAATGTAGATCCAAAATTGTTCAGTTCATTTTCTTGAACACTGCGTTCAAACATTGCTGCAGTGTTGAGCCAGACAATTCATCTGCACACACCGCTTTGCTTGTAACTCAGGGGTCTGCCCAAGCTGCTTAATGCACTCCAGTGTATCTGTTTTGTACTTTTTAATTACCCATTGCCCTTTAAACTTTCCACAAGATGCTACAGCTTTGTATGCCTTGCGAAATCCACCTTCAGCAAATGGGTGCTCATCAACTGACAATTTAACAACCTCCTTGGATGACCAGCTTTGCACATGGATATCAAATGTAAAAAGAGTAACTGTGGTTTCCTCTTTTGATATATTCTTCCCCAACTGGAGCATCTGGGATATTGATATACTCTTGGGAATCTCATTCTTTATTGCTAAAGTGGGCTTGTGTAATGGTTCACTTGAGAGATACAGCTCATGAGCTGTTGCCACACTTTGCTTGGCTCGTTTGTTTTTATGGTGCAATGAGTCGTCGTAATTTTTATCACTTTGTACACCAGCACAATTGTAATCTATTGGATAGCTCCTAACAGGAAGAAATCTTATATGTATGAGGTTTGGGTTTGGGAAATAGAATTACAAGATGGGCCTTGCTCCCCAGCCAGAACATCACTAAAGAAGCCAGTGCCAATTTTTGTCTTGAAATGCTCATTGCATGCTTCTTTTATGCCTTCAATTGTTAAATCTGTTTTTTTGTATGGAACAAATTCTCAGGGTCCAACGCGGCAGAACTTCTGTGCCTTCCCAGCCACTGACGCACTCAGTCGTTGGACGGTGATAAAATCGTTTTCCACCGAAGTTCTATCCCTTCTGACGTCTTTCATACTCTTCCTTTTTTTGTTCATATCTCTTTTTACTGCCATTTTCTTTGCAAAAGCATGCCATTTATTGTGATCATCTTCCCCTCTTCCCGCCATGTCATTCATCGGTACACATGAGAACGGATGGACTAATTGCTGAAAAGCATGCTGGTATACTGTGGCAAACCTGGGCTTGCGGTAAGAAAAAGTTTCAAAATTTTTCGCTTTCGAAAGTTATCGAAAAAACTTTTTTTAATATTCCAATAAAAAAATTGCTGATATTGGGAACAAAATTCCAAATTCTTTTTTTTTCTGGGAAAAAAGGAAAATCTGAAAAATGTTTTAACAAAAATTGAATGGCAAGCATGGGCCACAATCTGAAAAATGTAAAAAAAATTGAATGGCAAGCATGGGCCACCATAGAAATGGAAACTGTGGCAATGAAACAGAAGCAGAAAGTATCAGAGACACATATAAAATGTACGTTAATAATCATTAAATTGTTTAGTATTTTGGCTTATATTCTTTCTTTATGTTTTATGGCAATATAAGTTGTTAAAAGATACACTCCATAAAGCATGTATCAATGAGTTTCATCAAGAAAAGTAAACAAGTGTGAACCCTGTAGTGGAACTACATTCAGCAACCTCTACAGAAAAAAGCCCCTCTCTAACAGAAAGCACCCTCAAAAACAACCGTTGCCATAAACATTTCTGGGATGCAATGGCTATGCTGATTGAGTAAGTAATACACATATATTTATATTGCTTTATCAGCTCTCTTTAAAACAGGGGTGTAGTCATACAATAGAGAAAAGGCAGAAGGGAAAGTCAGCTTGGTGCCATTGTTGGTTTTTAGAGCAACAAGAACAATAGAAGCGGGTAAACCTCAGTTCAGATCCAGTGCAACCCAAGTTTGATCAAGAGCATGATTAAGAACAACATGGAAAACACACTGAAATCAAAGAGAAAGTCGAGAGTTTTTTCAATTAAGATACTGTATATACTCGCATATAAGCTGACCCTCTAAAACTGTGTTAAAATGGCCAGTTTTTGCAAAAACCTGCATATAAGCCAGCACTCACCTTATCTAATTTTACTCCTTATTTTTTGTTCATAGAAATTTGTTACTGTAAAGATGTAAAATGCTTACTTTTATGTTACATACTAAAGGAAATAGAAGAAATTATGCATCTTGATATGAATAAAAAAAAAATTTGTTTGTTTGTTCTATTTATTCACAAAAAACTATACCATTTCTTTTTATAATCTAACATAGTGTTCTTACAAATAATTAGAAACCGTCAAAATCATTATCACTATCAACCTGATCGTCAGACTTACCAAACAGCTTTCTCCATTCCTCTTCTGTGTACTGAACATTGTCATCATCTCACAGTACCTCATCTGCATCCTCTGGTTCCCCATGATCTTCTCTGTCTGAGGCTGTTTCCTGAGTCTCCTCCTGCCACAGGTAGCTGTCTTCAGTGCCATCTAACATTTTGCTGATACTGCATTTCAGCAATGACTTGTGCACAGGGGTGATTTCTAGGGGGGGCTCAGGAGGGCAGAGCCCCCTTGTTAAAATTTCTGCTCATGTTGGGGGGGGCTCAGTCCCCCTAAAACTCTTGCATTGGCTTGGATTCTCAGAGTTTATTGGCCTTGCTTCCAAAGTGCTATGATCAACTGTTCACTGCAATATGGTTATTGAGGCATTTCTTATTGTTGACTATAGTATATCAATATTAACCTAAATTATCATGTTTCCATCTTTGGAAATATGGGTGTGGTTGTAGCTGGGCCACACCCAGACTATGGGCGTGGTTGTGTGTAGAGCCCCCCTTGTTAAATGTCTTACAAATCACCACTGCTTGTGCACCATTTCTGTAGGAATCTCATCCCATGCTGTCTTCACCCACGATACAACTGTAGGCAAGTTATGTTGCTTGAAATTGCCTTTAGCAGTCAACTCAGCTTTGCCTTCCGCCATCAACAGTGTCCACAGGTTTCTCATCTTTGTCGTGAATGGCCTGTTTAGGCTCACATCCAGAGGCTGCTGCAACATGCCAGTCAAGCCTCCAGGTATGACCGCTTGATTGAGTTGTTTTTTGCTCCTTGAGCTTCCTCTTTACCTTCTCTGTTAGATGGGCCATGACTTGGTCCCAGACTAGCAGAGGTTTCCAAAACAGGCCTTGTTTCTCCTCACCCACACTTGATCGAGCCACTTCTTCACTCCTTTATCCATCCATCCTTTTGGGTGTTGATGGATGATCACACCACTGGGAAATTCATGCTTTGGGGGAGTCTGTCTCTTGACTATTACCATTGGAGGTAATTTCCCTCCATCTGCAGTACAGGCCAATACCACGGTGAAATGAGTCTTCTCATGCCAAGTTGTCTTGATCAGTGCAGTTTTTTCACCTTTTTTGTTGAGTATACCTGTGCTGGGTATGTCAAAGCACATGGGTGTCTCATCCATGTTGCCAATTCTGTAGAGAGGAAAGTCACCAGCCTTTCTTTGATCAATAACATACTTTTGAAAAGCCAAAAGATTATGTTCATATTGTGATGGCAATTTTTGTGCAATTTTCGTTCTCTGCCTCTAACTTATAGTGTCTGTTCAGACAACATGTGTTGTGAAGTCGGGTTAGAGTATAAAGAATTGGTCGATAGAAAGACTATAGACCTCTTTCATGCAGCGGCCATTAGAGCATGACACCGAGGCTAAGTCCGCACATCATTCGGTTCAGGCATGGCTTCCAGCGAGAATTTTGCCATTTATCGAAAAGTTGAAACACCATCACCTTCCGTGTGGTCGAAACGTTTGGATAAAGTCCCAGCTATTTCCTTTGGCTGGGTAGAGGAATTTTGCCAGAAGACGTCAAAACTTCCGAAAAAGATGCAATCAAAAGGCTGGAGCTTTTACATTGGAGGCTACATCGAATGGGAGCATTTTGCAATCAGAGCAGAGAGGCATTGTTGCAAGATTTGTGCCCCTTGTTATCGGTCGATGAAGAAAAGTGAACCACCACATCAGTTGGAGGTAAAATAGCCTTTTATTTATAGGACTTCCAAACTGAATATAATGCCATTTGCAGGGCTGTCAAGGTTTGGAAAATGAGATGTGGGACAAACACGTGTACACTTACAAATGATAAATGGAAAAGGCTAAATGTGGCAAAACATGAATTATTGACTTCTGTAGCTTGGGCCGCTTGTCTACCATCTAAGTGCAAATTAGATCGTTCTTTAACATT